>JAOWBL010000010.1:2410561-2442436 GCA_028564865.1 Zenarchopterus dispar
TATATATATATATATATATATATATATATATATATATATATATATATATATATATATATATATATATATATAAATGCGTGATTTTTATTTATTTATTTTGTTCTGCTCAGCCAACAGAAACACTGTTGAGCTTCAACCCCCTAACAAAATAAGTGGGTGGATGTGACTCCCATCATCACTGCAAGGGAATAAATTAAGGAACATGCTACAGCTCTGTGGAACAGTAATTTCAGCCTCAAAAATGACTCACAAGGCTCACTGGATTGCTTGCCTACTCATTTGGACCCTTGAAAAGATAAAGTTACCCAAGTGCAACTCTTAGGTAACTTAATCCTTCCGCAGCTTGGGAAGCGTGGGTGAAATCATTAGTCTCGATAGACCAGCATATCTTTGGTTTATCAGGCGTGGTTTATGTGTCCAAGGCCTAAAGTCTTTTCTAAGTATTCTGTGCAGATTTGCATACATATAAAGACAAGAGCAGAATTAATGTTTAAAATTAAATATATAAAGCAGTCTGAAGAGCTTTTTAGAGTGCTCGCTTGTGGAGATACTAGGAACCCATAAAAACTGCATCAGCAAAGATTGTAATTTCAGTTGAAGCACTTATGCAGTTAAAGCGTATTGGAAGCATTTGAGTGTTTTCATTGTGGGTTAAAAAAATTTTAAAAAATACCTTTAACTGTCTGGTTACATTTTTTGTGAACCTTTTTTTCCCGGTACTTTGTTTTTCTGAGGTCTGGTAAAATAAGATAGCTGTCCTTCTGTCTGTCCAGTCCCACTGAGCTAAAGGATGACACTGCTTGAGGTAAAGTAAAATACAGTGTGACATAAAAGTGCACAAGAAATAGATCACCAAAAATTGAAGGTGACACTTTGAATTGGTTAGGATTAAGATAAGATTGTTCTTCTTCTCTAGAGGGAGAGTTAAAGGCGGCTTACTTCTATAGGAGACAATTTTTGTAATAAATCCCCCCTATTACCTCTCCCTCCTATGAATAACTTAGCTGTCCTTGATAACACAGCCCTGGGACCGTATCCTCCATCTCTCTCCTTTGCTGACCGGTTTTGGCACATATATATGTTCATTTCCAAAAAGGGAGACTGGTGAGCACAAGTGTACCTTTTGTCTCTTCCGGAGAGTGAAGTTCTTCCACAAGAGCAGAGTGAACTGCGCCAGGAGACCCATTACTGCTTATCCTGGCAATATCCTGCCAAAGCGTCGCTATGGCAACTGGCCCACTTAATAAACCCTGGAGGGAATAAAAGGCAGAGTTTGGTTTTAATACAGACGAGCAATGCATCTTGGGGGAGAGCCGCTAATCACTCACTTCGCCAGGCCTGGGGGCTTACGGTGCAGCACCTGTTCAAAGAATTATTATCACCTACATTCAGCAAATCTCAGGACGAAACAATGTCTCAGCATGTGGAGGTTACACAGTTTGGCTCTACGTATAAGCACCTTTCCCGAAGACCATATTTCCCACATAAAACTATGACATAAAAACCAAAATCTTTCTTTTCTTTTTATCACTGTCCTAAAAATCTATTAATCAGTCTTTTTTAGACTGTGCAAAGCAATGAAAGTAAACTAAAAAAGCATGGGAAACTACATCACTTTTCATGTAGACTGAAGCTTGCTGTAAAACATTTATTATATATTTTACTGGCTACTCAACCCTTATTACACAGATAATAAACAAATAGGCCTGCTGTGATATATTTATGCCTCTACATCAAGAATGACCTTTATGAAAACTCCACCATGACAGTCTTCCCTCTGACTACAGTTACTTTATTGGCTTCTAGGAAGGAAAGTTTCACTGCCACGGGAATGTTGCCTCTGAGCCAGCTGTGCAGTGTGTCTTTTGTTAATTATATGCATTCCACTAAAAAAAAAAAAAAAAAAAAAAAGCACCTACTCAAGCTATTACTACACAGATTTAAAACGAAAATTGTTTAATGCATTTGTACTAACACAATATTAACTCTTTATTTCATGGTTATGGCACATAAAAAGATGAATATGAGCATGATGAAGGATTAAAGAGACAACTGTTGTACATGAGTATATCTTCACAGGAAAAAAACAATCATACATATTGATTATTCTTTAGCATGTCAAAGAGATGGAAATAAATGCAGTTGAAGTAGAGACAAGAATTATTGTGTCTATGGGCAGAAACTCAGAAACAATTTGGGTGGAAAAGTGGAGTCAATAATGTATGAAATAAATTCTATTATAAAATATGATTTACTTGAACAGGTTTTAAAAAAAAAGCTAATTTTACTGATCTAAAAGACAGATGTCTATATCTAGTGTTTTGGGGAGAAAATAACTTTAAAATGAAAGTAGATAAGAATAAATCTACACATAATCAACGCTTATTTTATTAATTGCAGTATGTTTACATTTTCTAAAGGCAGGATAAGAAATTCTCTGTCATTTATAACCCAGAAAACATTTTGTCACATTCAGTGATTGTCTTCTTATTCATCACTACACAAGGAAAAAAAAAAATTAAAAAGGCTAAATAGTGATCTTAATGGGGAGGGCTTTTTTAAAGGGCAGTGGAAGTAAGAGGAATGAGAAGCTAACTCTGGTAATTGTTTTCTTTCAAATTTTAACAAACATGAACTTGTGCCAAAATTGCATACCCTACCTTTAAATCATTTAGTAAATACATCAACATAGTATATGGTCCAAAAGTCTTAGGCATGCCTAGTATTGTTGTTTTATCAAGTTTTGTATCAAATTTTTAACATTCTACGATTAAAAAAAAAAAAAAAAAAACCTCAGGAAACTGCTCTCTTAGATACTGCTCTCTTAAACTGAAGCAGAATTAATTTCTAATTCATTTGTTTTAAATCAGGTGGGTTGGAGAAGAGACATGTTCCATGGAGGACAGTGGCCTCGGAGGTCACTAGAGGTCATTAAGGAATTTGTAAATACATGAAGTCTTTGATTGATATTTGTCTGATATGCATCTAATAGGTTCCAAGAAACAGACTGGCTCCCAAGAGGTGTTTTTTGTTTTGTTTGTTTGTTATTTTAAACCTTTTTGTGTTTGAGGCATGTTACTTTGAAGTTTAGAGCATGTCAACAAGGTAAATCAGGTTGGGACTGAGGCAGGCTTTCTAGCCCAAGGGCAGGCCTGACAAATGTACCACCTTTTAACGCTCCATTTCCTTTTCCTGTACAGGTCCCATCTTCTCTCTGTGTGTTTACATTATTTAATGCTTCTTCATGGATGTTTTATTTACTGTCAAAGGGAAGTATATGCTACTTCACTTCCAAACACCTAAAATACAAGCTCTAATTAGGAAAAAAAAAGTTTTAGTGCTGAAGGACATTCAATAATCCATGGCACAATACTGAAGAGATGGCTACGCATTTCAAAATCTCTTGACTAACATCCGATTTTATTCATGTAGGTGCTGACTGAACTGAATTATGCCATAGGCGTTCCAGTCCATCATTTAATTTCAACCTGTAGAAGAGGCTGTGAAAGAATAAAACCCCATTTACCTCTTTCACAGTAGTTTTCCTTGCCGTGTTCTAGCCATTATTTGTGTTGCCTATCCTTTGATGGGGATAGTTATACAATCGTAACAGGGACAATCAGCCTAGGTCATCACGTAAAGGCCCAGTGCATGCATGAGCACTCAACTCCATCAAATTCGTGGATAATTGAGTATGTGCTGCATTTGCTTGCACAGCTTTCAAGCCTCGTCTTTTGAAACATGTAACGCACAAGAAAGGAACAGCTTGGTACCACCTCCACTCTGAAATCACTTCAAGCATGAAGGGTAAACAACATCTCTAAGAATACACTCAAGCCATGTGTCAAAAATGTGTATGTCAGTATCTGAAAGAAAAGGGGGAAAAAAAAGAGATAATTCTCTAACATATGGTATGCATGTGGGTGAGAGTTGTAGAAAGAGACCGGCTCAAGGACTCATTTCCGATTCTACATCTAAACAGCAGATAAGAGATAAAAAGACAGGGAATGATGGTGTTGTGTTGCAGCCACTGTGTTACAAAATACAATGAACAGAGACCTCTGGAGAACAAAAGCCATGGAGTATGAAGTTGTTGAGATCATCATTTTAAACAACAACTTGGAGCAAAGAGAACAACTAAAAAAAAAGTTCTTTTGCCACTTTTTTGGATTAGTTTTTCACAAAAATGGACATCAGGCACTGGCATCAGCACTTTGCTGTGTCATTAGTTCCAAAGAAAGCCCAGAGAAAAGGATGGGACAGAGGGATAGAGAGTGGTGCTATATAAACAGAGAAAATATAAGTGCTGATGCATGTCTGGCATTTGGGCACAGAGGATGGTGAAGTACATTATTTCAGCCTCCAGGATAGTCAAAAGAGAAAACAGATATTTTTCATACAGTGTGAGAGCAAAGGACAGTAGAGAATGACTGCAAACATCACTGATAAGGGGGGTCACTATGGGCTTCTGAAGGGTATAATAGTCCCTGTGCTCCTTTGTTCAATTCATCTTTTCTCTCTGTCTAGCTTTATCTCTGTTTATAGCTCTATCTGAAGCTCTTCCCCAGTTTTTACAAGGCAGGTCCAACAAGGTATTCATGCCATTTGTGTTATTGTAAGTCACTGACGCAGCACAAGACAAGCTCAAAAGTTTGTATTTATTTAGCTAGAAGTTCCTTCCTGTTAATAGAGACTTCTTTTCTCTGTCTGTTTAGATGTTTAGGAACTACATTGCTGGACTGTTTTTTTTTTTGTTGTTTTTTTTTTTAAATTACCATTGAATTGGAATGATGTAGATTACAGTTGGACTGCAGTTAATGTGTTTGCTTCCTCTGTAAACTCCCTTGAGATTATGTTCATTTCGGATTGTCCTTCTACAAACAACCTGAAAATTCAAGTGAAATTGATTACAAAGGCCAAATAGATATCATTAGAGGAGCTTCAGTGTTTTAGATCTCGCTTAGCTGAATTGCCAGTTGCGAGGAATCTCAGTTCTACTCCAGATTCAAGGAAAAGAACACAGTAGAACATCTGTTAAAAAAAAAAAAAAAAGTCTTTGAAACTTAGTCCAATTGTCCTGAGTATTTGTAACCTTGTTGTATTCTATCAACTTTATTTGTCCTCAAAAATGTTCTTCAGTGCATACTTCCCCTTTGGTCTCTGGATCTTCAAACTGCACATCTGTCCACAGTTGGGCATACTAGCTCAATGCTGACAATCTTATATTGTTCCCATTCAGCACAACCTCAAGGCAGTTCATAAAATTGTCATGGTATGTCATGAGCGGATTCATGCCTGCAGCACAAATTTATCTTTTTTCTACATACAAGGACATACTTTGACATATATGTCAGTGTTTATATCAACAGTGGCCTATATACTATAAATCAATCATTGCTCTGAAGTCAGTCTCCATGGTCCCCAAAATTAAAGGTGTAACTTTATAGCACATGATAGTTTTATTCCCATAGCTAGATTTCAACTGAACAATGGATGAATTTATCTGGACCTTTTTTTTCTGTGACTTAAACATGATTCTCCAGCAAGTGACCTGGAGTCAACTGACTCTTTAATTTTTTGCACTTTAACTGGTTGTGAACTTCACTAACTGTTTACTTTTATAGTCACTATGTGTTTAGTTAGGTTTGGGTATAGTAGGTTCTGACATTAAAAATCAACAAGTAAGCTTTAGTAAAGCATGGTCAAAACACATTAGAAATCTTCTTCCGTTCTCGCTTGTCAGCTGACCAACTACACCCTGCCCCACCTACAAAAGACCAAAATGTGGTAGAGGAATGTTATGCAATTAAATTCCTTTCAATGTCATACAAATTGCTTATGCAAGTTGAAAAAAGATTTCCTATCTATACATACAAATTCTTTTTTGTTTTTTGCCACATTCATTATTAACAATAGGACAAGGCTGCTCGATCAGGTACACCTAATTTGCCTTGTTTTAATCTAATGCATTCTTGCAGTAAATCCTATCATCATGAAGGCAATTTTGTAGAAAATCAATCGAACTAAATGCACTGGAGGCTGAGGTTAGTGATGCCACTGAAATCTAGGACATTATTCCAAAAAGTGTTTCCATTTTTTGGCCTATGCAACCCCCAAAACACAAACATACTTTTGAATTTAACAATCTTTGAAAACAGTTTCAGGAGCAAGCGGACATTATAGCCCTCACAAAGATTCATCTTCTTGTGCTGTTGCTGCATATGTTTCAGAAAGTCTGCACTATATCTAAGACTTTCTTTTTTCATATCAGCTTAACATCTCGGCATATCACTTCACATCACCTCCAGTGCACTGCAGGCTACTTTTTCTCTGATTTCCTTTCACATAATCTAGTCGGAGTCTTTTCCTGTGCCTGGTCAGCACAATTCCAGTGCAACAACAGATCATCCACACGGAAGGAAGTTGGCACATTAGGCCTTCACCTTTTACCCTATGAAGAGTCACATCCACCAGCTATGCACTGCTGCTGCCCAGAAGAACCAAGAGTTTCTATCCAGCCCGAGAGCATAATCATAATCACCAGCCTGTGGCAGAATGAGAATCTCCTTTGTATCGCCGCATTACTTTCACTGCAGTACTGCACCTTAAGCTATCGGCACCCCATTTTCCCTGAGGCAAGTCTTATACCTGTGCCAGTTTCGCCAAGCTAACAGAAAATGAGTGTTTACTGACCCCAAGATAGGATTTGATTTTCATTTGGAGCCACACACTGAATTCTCAGCAAAGCATTGACTTCTTATATAATAAAGCCCTTTTTTTTCCTTTTACAGAAGGCTCATAATGACCCAACCATCCACAGTCAGACACAGTTAAATAAACTTCAAGTCTCTGCACACCTAGAACAATATGAAATTGTCTCTCTAATGACCAGCGTTCTCTTTGGTTAGTATCTTTATTATTCAGCATTAAAGATAAAATAATAAATTAATTTAGCTCCTAACATTTTCTCATGGCAGAATTATTCCAGTGCCAAAGTAATTTCAGTGTTCTGATTTAGAACTCAAGAGTGTCCTCATCAGCAAACTACATGCATTCATTTGCTTGATAGACTGACAAGGGCATGGACCCATAATTACTTATTTGGGTTGAGAAATTAGGTAACGCTCGAGAGGACAATGTGCCAAAATGACATCGCTGCACCCCAGTGTTAGCAAGCTTGACAAGTGCTGAACTGATGTCAGTTTTGAGAATAACAAATAAATTACTCAGAGTGGGGGATTTTTTTTCTTTTTGGAGACTGAGAGAAAAGTAAGTATGAATTTTACAAAAATATTCTAAATACATGTGAGATTTTCCTTAGCCATTTTGCCATTCACATCCTAAACATCTTCCTCAACAACAAAAGTGCTCCAGCATGTTTATGTTCTCCCAAATACAAAGCTCATTATTGAACAAGGAAAGAACATTTCAGTATTGCTATTTTTTTTCTATATTGCCGTTTTGGTAAATATTTAACCTGTTTGTTTTCTCTGTAGTTTTCTTTCATCCATCCATCCATTTTCTAAACCCGTTGTTCCATTTCTGAGTCACGGGGGTCACCTGGAGCCTATCCCAGCCCATCTCAGGCGAGAGGCAGGGGTACACCCTGGATAGGTCGCCAGTCCATCGCAGGGCCACATTCAAAGACAAACAACCATTCACACAGAGTTCCCGATCAACCTCACATACATGTTTTTGGACTGTGGGAGGAAACCGGAGTGCCCGGAGAAAACCCACGCAAGCACGGGAAGAACATGCAAACTCCACACAGAAAGACTCCTGGCTGGGAATCAAACCAGGAACCTTTTTGCTGTGAGGCAACAGTGCTAACCACTAAGCCACCATGCTGCCCGTTTTCTTTCATTAGTTTTCTAAATAGTTTAGACAATTTTGCTTTAATAAAGTGCTTGAACAAAATTGTAATCATTTATTTAACAATAGTTATCTAACAGAGTAGTTTAGTTTTTGAATGAAAAAGAAAAATAATTTAGATTTAAAATTAAAATCGTTCCACCTGGGATCACTTGCAATTGAGCAAGTGATCCCAGATCTCATCCCAGACTCGAAGGGGCTTCTTCACTAAAATGGCCATACCAGAGTTCACCATTTTATTCTAATCAAGCCCCAACTTATCACCTTGCAATCACCATCCCTGGTGAAACCATGATGAAACTTCTTACTCTGAGACAGTGCTCATTTGCACGCTGCACATGCACAAAAAATGTGTTTGAATGTACTCAAGAAAGCTATGTGGAACACTGCTGTTTTAGCTAGTTTGTGAGTCACAGGCTAAACAATCAAAAAGGCAAGGTGTGTCATGGTGTAACAATACTAGTTTTGCATGCCAGTAATAACACTTATGAAATGAAAATAGTCAACATAAAAATAATGTTAATGTGAATAATTTACTACATCTAAAAACTTTAGCATCCATTGGCCCAATACTTCCTGGTCAAACTAAAAGTTCTGCAATTACTTTCTATTTTTATGTGTTATGCAATCTAGAATTTCTGAAGTTTTAATTAGTTAGGGAAATAATTTTTTGTCTTTTATTCATTACGTGAGTTATGTCACTTTATCAGTGACATTTTAAAAAGTTATATGTTAATCGTGACAAAATAAATCATTATCATAATGAAAACAAATTATATTATATGCATATGCAGTACTTTTAAGTAAGCTGGACAGGATTTGTATTCCTTACAAATGCATTACAATCATACTTTTTGTTTCACTCACTCCTCAGATCATGTGTAATTATCCCAGTAAAATATTCAGAGTTGCTTCTTTCTCATCTTCAACTATAGTGTAAAAAAATTCTAGCAAGTTTGACTTCATGGTTTGACAGACTTTTTAGCTGTTGGCAAGAAAAACCTAATTACAGACAAATGTCACACTTATATATTTTCCTTTTTTTTTTTCTCCTGCTATTAAAAAAAACACATTTTGATTCTTGACAACATAAGGCTGTCCATTTTAATGTGATAGAGAGTGAAATATTCATTTTTAGTACATGTATGTCATTTTCCACAGCTCCCTCTGGAAAAGTGTGAAAATACACCTTAAAAATGTTTAAAAAGTGCTTAAATCTGACCTGGGAAAGTGTGTGTATTAACATGAATTACAGTAAGATAGTAAATCCATGTTAAATTTACAGTAGTGTATGGCAGTGGAAGACAGTTCTGACAAGTAATCAGTCTGGAAGAGGTAATATTTCTAATCTCTGGTGACTGTGCTACATGGAGCATAACTGTTCATTAACTGTAGCTACTAATCATTAGTTCATTAGCGATAAATAAGACTGATGAATTCAAAAAAGAATAATCTTCAGCACTTATGAAAGCACATCAAGTTCATTTGATTCGGATATTTTTTTATACGGTCCAAAGGTACATGCTGTGTGGCACTACCCACTTTAGTTAAAGTACTGGATTCTCCGGGTAAATCATTAGCATGGGAATTATGTTACACAACAAGGGTTAAAGTTCACAAGGTTGTTTGCTCTTCTTACACAGCAAACACACTTGTGGAATATAAGCATGTCTACAATGAAATTCCTGAAACACTAAAACCAAACAGAGACAAAAAAAATAAAAAAGGAATGATAATCAGTAGCTCCATATCTCTTGCTATTGTATAACACAGGTATGAGTTATGCTTTTTTCCTCTTCCCTATTTCCTCATTTCAAATTTCAACATAGCTAGCCTAGAGTTCATCTTATTAAACACTTTCTAATAATATACATTCAAAGCAGTCGATTTAATCTAGCACCATCAATAACAGGAGGAGGAGAAAAGCAGGTGAGTGTATAGATACCACGGGCCAAAGCTGGAGCTGGCCTCAGGAGTCGAGAGTAAAGCTACAAACAACAGACTGAAGACAGCTCCACAGGAGGTTTGGCAACAAAACACGTGTCCTGTTAGAGAAAACAAACTGTCAAAAACAACCTACCTCCGAGCTGTGTGGTCTTCACCCATCAGCACATCTCAGAGCCTGAGGATGCAGTGGAGCAGATTTACCTGCCGGCTCTTATGACTCAACACAAAATAATAAAAAAAGTAAGCTCCTCTCTTTCTTTCTCACCCCCTGCAGACCTGTCATTGTCACGCTCCTCTTTTACCCAGAGTCATAAAGTATGCAAATGACCTCTGCTGAGCCTGACGTAGAGACTGTAGCCACAGTAATATCCAAGCCAGGAAGCACGCAGGTGGTATATATTACACAGCAAGTTCCCTGAAGCCGAGCCCTGTGGCAGAGAACATACACCTGCTTCTCGTAGTCGTGTCTAAGTTACCTGATAAAGCAAGAAGGGCAAACAGGAGCGCTGCCCTAAATTTTGTCTCAGAGGTGCCTCACAGTGTACATGGAGATTTATTCACCTGTTGATTAAGTGTGAAAATTAATATTTTTTTAATAAATAAAAAAAGCCAAAGAGGTTAGAGACCAGATGGGACCATGAGCAGCACATTTGTTTGCCGAGGGACGAGGCCAAGTTGCAAATGTTGATGATGTTCAACTGAATGTGTCACATGGGGGGTGAGCAGCTAAGTGCACTGACAGTAGGATTTTATAGTGACTATATAATTTGGTAACAAGGGAACTAAGAGTTTATTATTCTCGGTGATAAAGAATAATACCAAAGGTGCACTGGGAGGATATAATTATGCAGATGAGATGGGTGTTTACTGAGGGGCTAGACAGGAAATAAATAAAGAAGCTTCACACTGGATTATTTTTCTGTCCTCATTTGGAAAATGGCACCTGTATGTTTTTATTTTTTGTAAGTCCAAAGCTCAACCAAATCCTTCCAAGGCCAAGTATCTTCTTTATGTTTAAAGGATTTAGGGCATCAAAATAATTTCCTTTCCTCAAAGGAGGATC
Organism: Zenarchopterus dispar; assembly: GCA_028564865.1. Taxonomy (NCBI): domain Eukaryota; kingdom Metazoa; phylum Chordata; class Actinopteri; order Beloniformes; family Zenarchopteridae; genus Zenarchopterus; species Zenarchopterus dispar. The sequence goes on from JAOWBL010000010.1 coordinate 2,421,444, forward strand.
ATGGCCTTCTTTCACAAGGTGACAAAATTTCCAGAGTTCTTAATAAGATTTATTTTACATGTTTTGGTTCTCTTAAACCATGTCTTTAAATCTTTGTACATAGCACCTGATATCGGGGGATTAAACTGAGCCACAAAACTTCACCTCCTCCTTTGAGGAAAGGAAATTATTTTGATCATTTCTACAAATTTGTGCTGACATACAAACTCAAATTTGGACACATATTACAATCAACAATCCTTAAAGCTTATCATGCCATCAGCCTCAACCATTTCGTCTTAATCCTTCTCAGGAGGGGTCGCAACAGCAGATCAGTAGTCTGCACATCAATTTGGCCCAGTTTTATGCCAGATGCCCTTCTTTTTGCAACCCTGCAAGCATGGGGAGACACACAAACATAACTGTAGGAGGAAACCAGCGCACCTGGAAGAAACCCACGCATGCATGGGGAGAACATGCAAAGACCTGGGAATCAAACCAGGCAGGCAACAGTGCTCACCACTTAGCCACCGTGCTGCCAATCAGGGTAAATATCTTTCTAAACCCGAGCGCTGTTCTATTACAGTAAATACACAATCTGATTGTCTCATTTGAACTGGCTTAGGTTGGGTCCCACCCCACTGGTGGGTAGAATGGCCATATTCATATTAAAATTATTACATTGAAGAACAACTCGATACTCCTTTGGCACCCCTGTTGGCTCATTTACCTGTGTTTACTTAAACATTTCAGAGACAAATATATGGTTGACATTTTCAAATATTTACAAGCTTGTTTTTGTAATAGCAACCAATGCTGAGCTACTGATGCTGCATTCAATGATACATTTGAACCTGGAATTTCCAACTTAAAAAAAAAACAAGAAATAAACTAACAGATACGTATAAGATAAAAGCTGAGTGTTATAATCTGAAAGCTCCTTGGACAAGACACTGAACCTCACACTGGTCCCCAACAGGAGACAAATTGGATAGGAGAAAAATTGAATGTCTCCTATTCAAGGAGACATTAAATTTGATCTCATCTCAGTCTCTGAAGGGCTTTTTCACTAAATGACCATACCACAGTTCACCATTTGATTCTAATCAAGCCCTAATTCCTTATACACATCTTTGTTTGAGTCTCTGGGTCCACACGTGAGAGTAAATACTGCATTCACACCCGACAAAACAAACCTCACTAACCAGGAAAGCAAATTTCAGTTTTAAGATGACTTAAGCCTGTAGCTATAAAAGCAACCTAAACTGTTTTTCAAAAACTCTAAAATACAATTTATAAAATACTGGGCCATATCGTAGTTTTATATGAATATATTGTTTAAGAAATATCAAAGACATTAAATTTGATCTCATGAGGAATGTAAAATGAAAAAGCTAAGTAATATGAGCTTCAGTTAGGATTGCAACCAACTTTTGTCCTCCACAATATTCCAAACTACAACATTCACAATCACTCAAGAGTCAATGTGACTTGTTCTTGAGTTGTAGGTTCACACTCACAATTAGTTACACACATTCGAGCTTATGGAACCTGAGCGAAGCAGTGACTGCCCAAAAGTAATTGCTTTGACTAATGAAGTGCTGCCTCTCAAAAGGTGCCAGCACTGTAGAGTACACCCCCTGGTCCCAGGTCACTAAACCCTGTATTAGTCTAGCCTTACTAATGAAAAACAAGGGTCACATTTGCAACAGCAGTACCTTCTCAATTAGGTTTGGCATACCTTAAGGAACAAATGATGATATGAATACAAGCTTTCCTGACAAGAAGAAATGAGCCACGAGTCAAAGACACAGGAGCGAGTAAAGTGAAGTCGTGGGAAAGCTATTAAGGAAGTAGATATTTCTTATGGCAAACAGTTAATTAAGCAGTTTTCATCTCAGAAGAGCTCAGTGTCACTATATTAATGTTTTTGGGATCTGTGTATGGAATGATAGATGAGCAATTTTTCATATTAAAGTGGAAAGAAGAGACTGAAATCATTTGCAAACTGTATAGATGAAACTTGATCAAGTGTAACAAGGCTATACTAATGGGGCATTTGGATAAGACCCAAAATATGAATACCATACCAAAAAAAAGAGGGTACAAACTGATTTAAGAAAGCTGTGAAAAAATAATATTCTACATTTTACTTTTAATCACTTTATCAAGTAGCACTGGAGACTTGTAACTCTTCATATCATTCCTTGTAATCACATGACCACCCATGTTTACTATGATTTACAGGATTAAAGATCATTTTTACAGCACTGTACTGCATGGTAGGTGTGATAGCTAAGACCTTCAGAAATATATTGATTTCATTGTCCAGAGGAACTAAAGTACAAAAATGTTACTAGATTAAGGTGCACCAAAGTTTAAGCTGGCATTTTGCTGGACCCCAATGCCCACTTGATTTCGATGAATTCCAGCAAAACAGGAGAAATGATCCGGTTTTGCTTAGGTGCTTCGGTGAATGCCTAAGCAAGTAAAATCAATATTCCAGGTTACTTACTGAGAGCTGGTTGAGATAAAAGCAACCCAAAGGGCCCCTGAGATCTGCCCAAGAAACTTGTGCAAGCAAGCTAGTTTGCTTTCTGTCCTTGTATTTTCTTAACTCCCCCAACTAGCACTGAAAATGGCACAAACAGCATTTAAATACTGAAGCTTCAGGCATTGGTTCATACCAGTTCCTAACCTTGATGTTAGCTGAAACTTGCCCATCTACCTAAACTCTCAAATCCTCACCCTGGATGTTATCAAAGCTAGCTGAAATGCTTAAAGTTGCTAAAGATTTCCAACTTTAATGCATTTATTTTCTTACCAGAGTTTGACTTAGATTTCTACAAAGAGTTACTGTTTTTCCAAGCTTTGCTTTAGCTGTTAACTGGGTGGAATACATAGCCATCAGCTGCATAAACAACTTTCTCGTGCCATATAACAGCTAGCTCATGAACTAGGCTTCCTTAAGCTTTTAAAGAAAAAAAATCTGCTCCCCCTGAACATCTTCATGAACATCATACTTCTTATATTAATAGCAAACAAAATTTCATGAAAATTAGTGAAAGATCCATACTGTTCCAGGATATTTTGCAGAATAGTATTATTTTGTAGTATGAAGACTTTTTTATGTAATATAGATAAAAAAAATATATATCCTCAGAAAATGATCTTCTACCTAACCTTTAACAATCATGATACCTTACTGATTGACTGCAGCGTACTAAAGCTCATAGTGTATGACACACTGGGCATCCTTCATGCAATGGAGACAAGGTTGATCCCTCTCCAACCGTCAGCGTATAATTTGCACTCTGGGGATGAGAGCACACACACAGACTGGTATTTAGGCTTTCTATTCTGTTATGTTTTCCTCTAAGCAGGTGGAGATTTGTCCCGAGGAAAGTGCATAACAGTATTCCTCTAAAGATAATGCTGCTTCTTCCTGACCGCTGGCCATGGGTAAAATTGGATTTTTTTTTATTCCAGCCAGTACAGCCCACACATACTGTGCAGAAGCAGAACAATATCAAAACTTTTGTGAATTTTGACATCAACATTGTAGGGACAGCAGAAAGAAAATACTGTAGGAGGGGGGAAAAGTTGAGCAAGAGTCAAACAGAACTTCAAAGCAAAATCTGTAAGATTCTGAATTAAAATCTGTAATGTATCATATGAAAATATCTGCTGCAAGATTAAAATGCATGTATATATCCTTTGGATAAAGATTTTACCAAAGCATGGTACTAACCATTAAAATATACAAAAATAAATTCAAATTTGTGTTTTGTTTTGAACCACTGTATTTAATCAATAGAGATGTTTAAATAAACAAGTTTAAATAATGTTAACCCGATTTAGCACTAATTTGAATAACAGCCTATTACCTGTGAATTTTGAAATTCCTGTCACTGGTCATGTTTCTGCAATTCTTCTGATTTTTTTCTTCTGTTCTTTTGCACATCAGGTGTCTCAGAAAATAACAGGCAACTTGAAATTTTCGCCTATGAAGCTATCGTGAGATATTTTCAGCCAGGAAAATATGATTATTTAAATATAAAGATGTGAGTTAACACAAGAAAACACTGAGCAATTTTATGTTCATAAAAAGAAATACAATGGTAGCCCCCCCCCCCCTTTCTGTTGTTACACATGCACAAACCATTGGTGAACTTGCCTGACAAAGACATTTCTCTCCAAAATTAACAAGCTTTCAGAGTCAGCCATGTCTTAGTCAGCATGCCTCCAGCTTGTAAGGCCTCAGCTGCAGATCCACCCCCTGAGGAAACTTGAGGAGGAAGCGCTTCAGGCAACGTGCTTCAGCATCCTCGGTGCCTGGGGTTTCAGCATTCATGCCTCCCATTCCTGTGGCCCCCTCACTGCTTGGTGCATCAGCCTCCATGCTGTCCAACTCCATTTCATCCTGCCACCTAGGGAGCAAGCTTTCATGCCTGGCTGTGGAATCTACAGCAAGGAAAAACCTTACCCACTTAACTGGTTCTCAGTTGTGCCCAACTCACATGCAGTTTACCTTGATGGTCTGTAGATACCTAGCTGGTCCCACCCATGAAGTATGCAGATTTCATCAGTGGTGTTACCAGACTCTGAAAACTGGTGAAAATGACTGCCTCTACCTGTGGAAGTAAGCTGAGACGTCAAAAGTCCTCCACATTTCACTGGTCCTCTTATCATGTGACCTCTAATCAAGAATGGCAGAAAATAAAGAACTACAGTAAAGTCCTACATTTATTATTATACAGACATGCTCCTTGTTAAAGAATCATTCTTGATGAAACCGCAACACAAAAGCAGAAGCTGCTGGGATTTTCCAGCTTCTCCAAAGGAAAAGTTCTGATCAGTCTTTGCGTTCTTTGACATATAGAAACTACATCCACTAGCACTGGTGCCCAGAGACTCAAGCTGCTTTAATATTATGCATCAATATCAAATACAGCAAAGGTCATTTGGGTGGGTTTTACTTATTAATAAGCCAGGAAATTGTGATTTTTAAAAAAGTTCACAGGACCTGACTTAAAGAGGTATTTAAAGTAGATAATTTATTAGTTTATTGTACAATTAAAATTTCACTTATTGTTCGGCTATCTTTGAACACCTGGGTTAAATTAACAATTAGTATGATATTAAAGATAAACCATTATTTCTCCTAATAAAACATAGTGGACAATGTTGCAGAAAAGCTGAGATACATATTTAGTTTACATTTTCAAAAGGCTTGATACAGGTAATAAACATTTAAATGTTTAGTGTCACATACAGATGATTAACATACCTGTGTTTTGGTTCCTAACCTAAACTAATAGTTTTAGGTTATTAGTATTAAACAAATACTTCTTACAAGTAAGTATTTTTTATGAATCCCTCAGGGGATCAACAAAGTATTACTGAATTAAAGTGGATTGATGTCTACAGCCCTTGCACTGGACTAGTATTATTTGGGGACCTTCCAATTCAATATGCAAAGTTTATGTTAATTAAATGGTAATTGTTTAACAAAATGAAGGGTCTTGATGACACATCTGAGGATTCATGTCTGGAAATTATACTAAAACACAGATGTTGGGGTGTAATTTTTGAATTACTCTAGGTCCTAAGGTAATGCTAGTCATCTGTGAAAATGGTACAAGCCAGGAAATTGTGTTGCTTGGGCCTAACAAGTACTTTAAAAATCAAGAGTAAAAATGAAAGCAGGAAAAAAAGTGAAAGGAAACTCAAAACAACTACCTGCACTATCATAATTCTATGTCCTGTGATTTCCTACCATCCTTCCCCCAGTCACCTCAAGGGAATTTTTTATTTATTTTTCCCATTAGTTACTAAGTTAACACTTCATCTTTTAATATTGTTGTGCCACCTGAGTCAAGGCAACAACACCAGAAGCTGCTACAGACTTTGCCAAAACAAAAGTATTTATACCCCCTGGTGCCAGGTGGTGTGGGAGAGGGATGCAGGACTCAACAGTGAAGAAGCATGCAGCTGCAGGAACAATTACAATTTTATGAAACAAAAACAAACCAAAGGCTCTGCCAAAGCAGGGAGTCCAAAAAGAGAAATCCAAACAAGAATGTTGCTGGGAAAACATGGAAAACAAACCAGAAATGTCATGGAGGAAATAATGAGGACCAGGCACAGTACAAAGACAACCAAGAACAATATACATGGAGCACGGTGATGCTCAAAAGTGGCAAACAGTTCCTGAAACAGTGTTGGGTGACATAGAACCAGAACGCAAAAATAATTTGAGTGAAGAAAGAAACAAGGTAAACTAGGTAAACAGGAAATAAAACTGACAAAAGGCCCAGAAGGAAACCCTGTCTGAAGACAACAGAAATAAAATGACTACTATATAGAAAATAAAAACTACAAAAAAGAAACAATGAAAGAAATATCAAAGCCCACAGGAGTCAAAAAGACAAGGTCACTGAAACAAAGAACAAAAAACAGCAAACCATGGCACTAATGAAGGGAGGTTGTCTAAACACAAAAGCAGTCTCTTAGTTTGATTCTTCAACAAACCACACACTTTTATCACTGTATTGCTTAAGTACGTTTGGCCTTGGCCACATTTGGCTTCTTGATAGCATTCTATTGCCTTTCTATTTCAGCAACTTCAGCCTTCAAAAGTTATCGGTCCAGAGTTTAAACAAAAGAAAGTATCATTTCTAATACTCCATAAATCTAAAAAATAAATAAATAAATAAAGCCCTACAAATATTTCCTTGGTAGTCTTTAACTAAGCTATTAAAAACTCAAACATTTTATTATTGTTGTCAAATGGATGTCGTTGTACAGGTATCATTCATGCATTTGACAACCATCAACAAAAAAAGAAAAGAAAGAAAAGCAGCAGTATTAAACATAATACTAGTACCTATTAATGCTGAACTCATAATTGGTTAAATTAAATATTTCTCACTGAAGGCTGTAATTTAGGGTTTTGCATTAAATGTGGGTTGAGCTCACTTGACTTGTCGAGTTTGAACAGGGACTCATTCATCATCAACCTCCTGAAGGTTTGGAGAGAATCAGACAACAGACTTGATTAACCACAGCTTCACATAAGAATAAAATATCACATGGGATTTATAATAAAACTCCCTTTATTCATTCTTAGAGTCCATTTCTAGTAGGTTTACTTCTCGTGGTGTTGCCAAAATCTGTGACAAAATTATTTCTTCAATATAACTGACTGTATACCGATTCCTGACATCTGAAAAATGCAAACTTCAATATTCATTGTGATCTTCTGAGATAACAGTTCTGTTACACCATCTTCAAAAGACCTTATAAATCTGAAAGGATGATGAGATCACTAAATGTTACACTCTACAGCCTTGTTAAAACCATAGCTGGTGCCATGCATTGAAGCAAGCCTGGGTAGAGTAGACTGACAGATGTGAACAAGGCTCATACATGTGAACAAAGAATGGCTTGGTTAATGGTTTAGCTTAATGTCTCAGAGAAATCAGGCCCTGTTTATTTAAATCATGGTCTTTCATCTATTGTCACCTGCCACTGAAGGTCAGTAAGGGAAGCTCTTAAATGCTACAAATACACAGTGCAGTCAAAGGAATTAAAGGAAAAAGAGATTTCAATTATCTTTACCTTACATACCATATTTACATTTGTATAACAGCCAGTTTTCTTTCTCTTCAACTTCTTTGAAGTCACTTTCAAATCGAATAATATTGGAATACGGAATAGTGCAAATTCATGAAAAAAATATTACACACACTTTGACTTTTATTTCTTTTCAGATTCTTCCATCAAAATACTTACCTTTGTTAATACATATCAATTTTTGCATTTCAGATCTGCATTCTAAAAAAATTGGTGTCGAGAAGCTTTTACCATTTTGCCATGTTATATAACTTTTTAATTGTGGGTCAATGAAATATAAATAAATAAATGAACTGGACTTGACAAATTAGTAACTGCCCCTCAAAAAGATTGAAAATGTCATTTGACCATTTTGAGGTGTTTAAAGTAAAGGATGAAAAATCGTCACTGCTGTTTGGTATTATGGTGTGCACCTCACTAAACATGAATTAGACAAAGGAAAGGAGAGAGTTCTCTGAGGAGAGCAGAAAGATAATTATAGACAAGCATGTTAAAAGATAATAAGGTTATAAGACCATCTCCAAGGACGCTGATGTTTCTGTGATTACAGTTACAAACTTCATTCAGAAGTTTGGGATCCACGGGACTTTAGCCAACCTCCCTGGATGTGATCACAACAGGAAAACTGATGACAAATTAATGAGATAGATGATATAAAGGGGGACTAAAAACCCAGACAACTTTAAAGAAGAATCAAGGTGAACTCCAAGGTCAAAGTCAGATCACACCATCCAGCACTATTTGAGCCAAAGTGGACGACCAAGGAGGGCTCCACTCTTAAAAGGAAATCATAAAAAAAGCAAGACTTTTGAACAGACGAGACAAAACTGGAGCTTTTTGGCAAGTTACATCAGCTCTATGATCACAAAGAAAGGAAGGCTGTAGCCTCTTTGAAACATAAGGAGGCTCAGTTTCCCTCTGGGGCTGCTTGAATCTGTGCAGAGTCCAATGAAATCTTAAGAGTATCAAGGCATGATGAAGCAAATGAAACCCTGCAAACCTGAGACAGCTGGAGCAGTTTACTCATGCAGAAGTCTCACTGAGAGTTATAGAAATCGCTTAATTAGAGTGATGACCTCGAAGAGCTGTGAAACAAAATATTAAGTTAAGACTCCAATCAGTTGTGTCCAGGCCATTTTCAAAAGGCTTTTTTTTTTTTTAATCATTCTGTTGAACCAATCAATCTATTATTTTCATTTGTCTAGATATATTATTAATTATTCTTACTTTTGTGAATTCAGTCTTATTTTAGTGACTGCTGTGGATTTTACCAGGAAATTTGTCCATAGACTTAATGTTCATTCTTAGTATCCGGCTGGTGGATGGACAAATCCAAGCGGCCGGCTGGCGTCCTTTGGATTGATTTATTTTTTCCGGACTTCTGCCAAGGCCCAAGTGTGATGAAAGCCCGGGTCCTGCAAGGCTGTGTCATTTCAAGATTGCTTGTTTTGAATGTGGAATGTTGGGAATGCGAATGGATCTACAGCTTTAATCAGAATGATTGTAAGGTTAGCATCATGGGTTAGCATGAGCTAAACCAAGCTAAAAATAGCTGACATAACTTAAGTGAACAAAGGTGGGCATGTTGCTGCCAGCTTTCAGGCCTGTTTTATAGCATAGAAACCTGCAGTTGAAAGCAAAAAGGCTCTTCAGAGCACCTATGCATGACATGACATGGAGTTTCTTCCGTTTTTTATACAGTCGATGCTCTGAGCCCAGAGTTGCTGTCGCTGCTGGTGCAGTCCTGTAATTTGATCTCTGAAAAAGGTTTCCCAAAGTAATCACTTACCCGTTATTAGCTATTGATGAAAGATGGTTCTTCAAGAAGTGCCGCCTGAAACATCGGAGACCACGGGTGTCCAGCTTAGACATGGGGCTACTTTTTACTCACTGAAATTCTTCCAAATTCCTTAAATCATTTAATGATGTTATGAACTCTAGAGTGTAAAACATCCAAATCCATTTAAATCTTTGACAATTTTAATTTCCAGTACTTTAGTGATTTTCTCACAGGCTTCTCGACAAACTGAAGTTCTCAAACTAATTTTTCCTGGTTGACACTTAAAATATCCTTTTAAGCATTGCTATTATTCAGGATGAGAAAGACTCAAAAGCATAAACCGCTAATCTGATGATACTGGATCTGAAGGCAAAATTTATTTCCTCTTACTTGCACAGAGTATACAACTTTAAGCATTATTTATCATACTGTAAAGCCTTCAATGTGACTTAGTGTTTTAATTTGGTGAGTAGTTTGCTGTGCCCACTGTTTATGGTGCCATGTCAAAGAAAATGGCAGAGTGCTAATGGTAGGCCATGTTCCTGGAGTTAGCACTCCTCCAACTCAGACACAAGTAGCAATGTATTAATGTCAATTAGTACAACCACCAAATGAGATGTTAACATGCTTCTTTATGCATTTCAAATGTGAGGAACAGTTGAGTTTGTGCTCTTCATTAAGCTATACTTTTAACCTTTAAGCATTTCAGAAAGAATATATAGCACATCAAAATAAGCAGGAAACAGAAAAGCGCCATCTTACTTTGTGTGAGAAACAGAATCAATGCATGAAAAATAAAACCCAATATGCAATGCAACACTGCGAATCACCTATCAAGTCATCAGAAAACATCTCTCTCATAATGACGTGCTCTAACTTATTCTTTACACAACAGGCTGAAAGTAGCTCCAGGAAATTGACTTGTACTTTTTCATGCTGTATTTGAGAACAAGAGGTTTCTCTGATTCACCTCACTGCATGAGAGAAACATTGATAAAAGGTGCATAAACTGGCTGGAGAATGTCTTCAGGAGCTTTGTTGGTCTCTTAATAGAAACCGACTACAGAATACTGGCTGGTCAGCATTTCCCTGCGTTTGACAGGACAGTAGTTCTTTTTTTTTTTAATTCAACCACCCTGTTAAATATATACTCTATATCTGCAGCACAACAGTAAAAGACAGAAAAGGGAAAATTGTTGCAAAGAAAAATGATATTTTCGGAAGATCAGATTTAAAATTTAACAGATCTGTGGCAATGCTGAGACGTAAAGCTCTGTAAAGCTCTGACAGGCCAGTAAACTACTTTGTAAGTGCAAAACAAAAGGTAAGCACAATGCCTTAATCTTGTGTTAGACAAGGTGTCTTTCTTGATGGGTTTTTATCTAGTCTTCCTAACTGTAACAGTCTGGGAAACAATAGATTTCTAAAAGGTCTGACCTTGGATTCACACCTCAGGATGTAGAGAACTCAGGCTGATCTCTGTTCGAAGTCTGACTGGCATTTCAAGAAATAGTCCATCGATTTGTCCTGGTTATTTCCTTCAATATGACACACTCCTCTCTAGGCTATTATCCTACCAGGTAGCTGACTGGAAGGTTGAAGTACAAACAGGCACAAGCAGCTGACTGGTATAATGTAAGTGGACAAATGCTCATCAGCTGCTCAGAAACACAGATAGTTCCATAAAAACGAGGGAAGAGGAGGGAGGAAAGATGACCTTCCATCACACACAAACATAGATCAAAACAGCCATTAATGTTGCTGGAGACCAATGAAGCTAACTGATGAAAAAGCAGACTGTTTTGGTAAGGTGATTGTTAAAAAGTTGAACCCAAGATTCTGGAAAAAGGACTCAGTGCCCATGTGTGACCTGTGCTTGGGGGAACTGGCAAACACGCTCCATCTGGAAAGACTAAGGGTTTATAATGACAATAAAGGTAGCGTGTTTGACCAGATGTGGAACAAAATGTTAACAATTTTTCAATAAGGTGACTGATGTGAGTGACTGACCTTGCTGTTTTCACCCTTTTTTTTTTCCTTTTATTTGACACAGGATTTGTTGTGTGTTGTTGCATTTTGTAAAATAAGTAAATATATATGTAAAAAGGACTTTTGTTCAAAATAATGGCCTGGAAATTATCTCAGGGAAGCTCAAAGACAGTCGGTTGACCCTGCAACATATCCAATACACAAAAATGCTTTTTAAAATATATGTAATTTTCTTGATCTAACAGAATTTAGAAGACTTTGGTGGATTTGCAATTCATATTCATTACTTGCAATATTAAATCTCACTAAATCTGAAGCTATCCAGAATAATATTGCTGATTGGAGTTTTTTATTTTTACTCGTACTGCTATGTCTTGTGACTGTCAAAACCAAGGCTGGCAGATGGAGGAGAAACATTTACCTGGAGTGAGACTGCTCAGAATACCGTTTTCAAATCCAAACCCAAATAAACCCTTCTTCCACATCTGCTCACTGTACAGGCACTGGTTTGACAAAAATATTTAGCCCAGCCACTCTCTTGATATTGGATATGTCACCCTCTGTTGCCTGTACCATGAGCCAATGTCAAACTCATTTTTGCCTGTGGTGATTTTCTCGACTATGAGCAGCACAATAGCTTTGTGGAGATGACGCTATACTTGAGAATAATTCCTAAGAAGCTAAATATACCTATGAAATTGCAGTGCTCTAATAAAGTTCTAGTTTAATTGGTTACAGTGATAATATGTGAGTTGCCTGACATGCAACCAGTCAATAGATGTAGGCATGAAGTACTACTCACAACATGCATACCAATGGAAAACTGATGCAAGCGTCCACCACTTAATTTTTTACTAATTAAACATTCCTCGGTAGTTTCTGTGAGACTTGATTGACATTCTTCCTCATTTTCCGTTGAGTCTGTTTAGACGTGGGAACTCATTCTCATTAGTAGGCCTAGTTTGATGGCTTAATTTAATTTCTAGAATTACCTCACTTGTGTGGCTGGACAGAAAATTCTTAAATAAGTTTGTTTCTGCAAAAGCCATCAAGCAAGTACTAAAACAATGTATAAACAATATTTATGGTTTGACATTTTTTAAAATTACTTCAAATAGGTTTCTTGTATATAAATATCTTGTCTATAAAGTGTTTATTTTCTGCGTTTCAAAAATTTGAGCGATCTCCACATTACTTAAAAAGTGATATTTTAATTCTTCTGGATCACAGTGAGTCAGTGGAAAGTCATTTTAAAAAAATGTAATTTTAAAGCTGTATGATGAATTTATTAATGTGTGTGAGCACATCAAGGGAGTTTGTTTTGGAAGTTTACTTGTCAAACAGTAAACTGTGTTAACAGATGTCTGGTAACAATACTAAGAAGGAAAGATATCATCAATGATCTTTGAAAATCAATTGTTGGTGCTCTACAGCTTCGGAAATTTGAATTGTTTTCTGCTGCAAATGGAAATATTATTCACAGTTGGAAAGCATCCAGGACAGTTGCCAATCTTCCCAGGAGTGAAAGTTCAATTGTTTTTACTGCAAACCCCAGCTCACATGTACAAGTGCACTTAAATGTCACCTTAGTGACACTTATCTGCACTTATTCAAATACTGACTTATTTGCACCTATGTTGTGATCTACTATGTTACTGTGACTTGATTGTACTCCTCTGTTGTAAGTCCAGCGCTAGCCAATCAAAATGTACCTAAGGTAGAGACAGTAGTAAGTAAAACAGGAAAAAAAAACTGTTACCATGTGCAGTTGTTGCATCCTATACAGTTAGGGTTGGAGGCTACACTTTGTAGTTATGTCATAACACAAACTTCTGAAATAAAGCCTGGTGGGACTGGTAGAGATAGTGGGCAAATCTGGTATTTGATTCATTTGTGTGGGTATTGACAGAGGCGACTTTTCTAACCAGCAGCTACTCTTTCTCAGTATCAAAGGTATTGTCCATAAACATAATGATGGGTAGGACACCAACTATGCAAAGTACCGATAACCACCACTGTCGCAGCAAAACTGATGACCACTGTTGCACAAGACCTGCATCAAAGGTGTGTCAAAGCCAATACAAACCTGGCTTTTTTGTGTACTTTAGTGGAAGAAATTTGATTTGTTTGTTTGGTAAGATGAAGGTGTTAGCAAAGGGTCATACACTCACACAAGTGTGTTGTTGCATCACTCCTGTGTGAGTGTACAGTAGTGTGAGTTCATACCATGATAAGAGAAAAAAATCTATGAACAACATCACAGGTACTACCGACACCAGATAGCATTTTAATCACAGCTTGTGATAGCAGAATAAAAAAAAGACAAAAGAAAGAATGAATATGGCTCATTTTGAAGGGGTTGTCTGGTAAGGCTCATAGCACTGCTTAGGTTTGCAAGGTTGTATCCAAACAAATGAAGACTTAAGCTCAAAATCTGGAGATGTTTGATCATAATGCGCAGTACGACATTTGAAGAATGTAGTCTCCAAATGCATCCCAAAATTCACGTTAACACAAAGCACCAAATAGCAACAGTCAGCTATATTTTGGGATCACTTTTTATAGCCACAGCCCCCCAAGATCACTTGCCGTCATCTTGTCAACCACAAACTCTGCATACCAAATACATCTAAAGTGCATCTGAAGGCAAAAGTTTGACAGACCACTACCCAATCAAAATGCTGTTGGGGAACATTAAGAGAGCTGTACAAAGAAAAGAACATTTCTGCAAACCTCAGTGAACTGATGCAACATTGGGAAGAATGGCCCTCCACAACAATGTGATAATGTCATACAGAACACAATTACTGCTGTCATAGGTGACCACATAAACTACTAAATCATGGGGCATACTCTGTTTTTCTCATGCCTACATTTCCATTTCTTCTCTCAGCTTTCATTAAATAAAATCCAGATACAGTCTAACTTGTGTTGCTACATATTCTTTTTCATGACCATTTTCTCGTGTTATTCTCCACAGGACAGCCCAGGTTAAAAGCACAGTGGCTAGCCACACAAAATAAATAGGAGTTTTAATCACAAATAAATCCTGCAGTTGTGTATATTAGTAGTCATGATCTTCAGTACAAGATTATAAAAAGAGCCAGAGTATTTGTTTCAGGTTTTCCTCTGAAGACCTAACATAAGGTGACATTTTTCCCCTTCTGAGCTATTTTTCTTCTCTCATTAGCTGTAATTCATTTCTAAAATGAAGCTTGTGCCAAGGATCTGATAAATCCTGTAATTCTTATTAAAAAGCTGTTGAACAAAACACTGCAAAATACTAGGTATAGTAATTTGAGCATATTTCTTTTGTTTCAACCTATCCAACAACTCTATCCAAAAATGTAACCTCTGAGCTAACAAGCTGGATTCCATCCATGGCAATAAAGACTGTCGATTCATTACTGCGCGGCATCTGCATGTGCATCTTTCTTGCTTGGAAACCCACATATTAAAGACAAAACAAGTCTGGAACACACTGTTAAGACATTAGGATTGATTGGCAGAAAGAACAATGAGAGGAAAAGTGGGAATCATACCGCCAACAGTGACAACCAATTTGGCCAAACAATCACCGCCTGGCTGCTGCAAAACAATATTTCAACGAGGGAGGAGAACTTTACATGAAATGTCAGGGAAAACATTGCCCGTGACAGGCTGACCATAGAGGTAATCCATTACCGGTCTCTGATAATGGTGCCATGAATGGTGTCCTCAGAATCTCTTCGAGTCTCTCTCAACACCCCTGGGGTTTGGGGGCGGTGGGATGACTGTGAATGATACAAGAGATGACTGAGTAGATGAATGACTGTTAGCAGTGCCAAGACTGAGCCGCAGGGAGCGTACAGAGACTTAATACACAACCTTCGAATATGTCCATGTCCGAGAGCCAATTCCAGCCCATCTGGTTATATCAGTATGCCATAAGGTGTAATACTCTTAACATCACCTCAGCAGAGAAACGAGAAAATTGACTGGAATTTAATAGTTAATACTCCGAGCTGTCCTAACTAACTCTTTCAAATGAATTAACTGATTAATATCAACTGTAAACAAAAAAGCATGATGTCATTTCTAAAACTGCTTAAAAATGAACATTGTTACACACTATACATGGCGATACACTGCCTTTACTTCATACAAGAGTTAACCTCCTTGAGTGTATTTCAAATGCCCTCTACTAAACAATCCTTAATGACACACTAAAATTATTTTGCTGTAGAGTGAAAGAAGAAAGGTCAATCTTTAAAAATAAAAACAATTAGGCATGTTGCATTACAAAAGAACTCTTCTAATGTCATCAGTGTCTGGGCAAATGCATATTTCGTGAACACAACATCCGAATACCACCTAAGATGCACTGCCTTGTTAAAAAAGATCAACAAAGCAATGTTTTTAATTATGCTCCACTGATGATATTTTTGTCTTCAGTATTCAACATACAGTATTTTGAGTGGGTGTGTTTTTATGTGTCTTGACTCAAAAACTGACATTTATTTTTGAGCTATCACATTATTAGCATAATTATGTTTTTTATGGATTTATGAAGCATTTAAACTTCTCACACTGAAAAATAACAGTTAATGTGACATGTTCTTAAAGGATTTTTGCAATATTTTAGCTACTTGGACTGACAGTGTGTATCAGCCAAGACATCTACAGGCTCCAGCAGAGCCAATGCTGCATTATGCGTTGAAAAGATATATTTATTGATGCGCTCATTGGCATATTTAAAACATCTTGATAGATCAGCGCCACATCAAGAAAGATGTGGGTTTTGAAAATAATCCATAGGGCCTCCCCATCAAAGGAACAGCACCAAAATTTGCTCATCAGACTGCCTTTGAACGCAGTTGATTAGTGCTACACCAATCAGAGTAACGAGCGGGGTGACGTATTCGGGGCAGCAAAAAACGAGTCAGTGGAGATTTTGATGTGTAGAAGACTGAATTAATTTTTTGCTGTAGACTGTCGACAAAACACAAAATACATCTACCTCGCATAGGAATAATTTGAGTGCTGTCTTCTGTGCAATTTCTTGAAGGAAAACTCTTAATGCCAAAGCCGATTCAGACAACCTGCTGCAGCCATCCACACCGTTTGCCCATAGTGTATACCATCCGGATAACAATGCCGTTCTGTTGTCAGCATGTTAAGCCCTGCCACAGACACTCTGTTCATGGATGGACTAATTTTATTGGTTCTCCAAAATTTTGGGGTATATTTAATGAGTTACAAAGGATGGTAGCTATACATACTTGCCAGTGACGTGCGGTCATATTCATGGCTGGTGAGGTACCGACTTCTTCCGATGGCTGCATTTGACTAATAGTAATTGATCGTGGTGTGCTGTCACTTATTCTGCAGCCTAGGAGTCACAAGAAGAATCACTCGGATCACCACTGCCCCCTACCGTGAGGCATACAGGAGAACTGTATGCCTCACTTAGTTCCTCTCTGAAGGTGTTTTGAATGCTCAGCACAAGAAACACGTTACAAGGATAACAGAAAAGGCAGTTTCTTGTAGCACAGCCACACAGCCAGTCTTTTCGGTTGTACCACTCACTTTGAAATGATCGAGTTATCTCCCGTCCAGTCCTTTGAAGCAAGTTCTTTAGCTCCAGCATTGGTCGTCCATTATTTATTACTTCACGTTTTGATTGAAAGTCCAATTTTGAGAAATTTTGAGCTGAAATATTACATCCGCCATATTTGCAGTCAGTCACAGCAAAACATAAAAATAGCGGACTCCTATTGAGCTTTATGAACAAGAATAAACGTGAGCTCACTCACGTACGCCCTCTTCAGGGCGGCAGAGCTACTGCCTGCCTCACCTTATGTCTTTTCAGTGCGGCTTTATGTCAGACCCTAACACTAAATAAGTTTTTGACATACATGAAAACATTACCTATTATATGGAAAGTGAGGACATATAATAAAATATGTACAATGTATAAAACATTTTAATAAAGCATGACACTGGTAGCATACACTGAGTAAGCAAAAGGCACGCGCTCAACCAAAGTTTGCAAGGGATTGCGCAATCTGACGTGAGGCACAGCTCAGTGCTGCCACACCTCGCTGCCTTCGCTGTATTTGAAAAAGACATACGCAAAATACAGCGATTTTGATCAAAAAAAGATTGAATTTGTTTGAATCATACAGAAATTGCATTTATAGCATAGATCTGTGGATACATATTTATTTTATCATTACTTTACATCTCATGATGGCAGGTAAGACTGCCACACCTGCCTCCCCTGACCGCCTGTCCCTGCATAGTAAATTTAAATTTGCCAGGGGTAAGTCTAGATTTCTCAGGAAATTGAGTCCCTCTTTCATGCATTAAAATCATCCCATTTTATTTTCTTAAAATCATGTGAATACTAAAAATTATGCACAGGTGAGTTTTACTCTATTTGTAAATATTGTAGATCTTTTCTTGCTATTGCTATAGCAAACAAAAAAAGTCTTCAAATGGCTACACTCAAAGCTTCTAGCAATTCCCAGAGACAACCACGATGGTTGCAGGCCATCATCTCATTTGTTCACCATATACGAACAAGTCATGTTCTTTATCCACGGAGCACGTCAGGCGGTTAAGATGCCCCTCAAGTAATAATTTCCACGCTAATGCTATGGGAGGGCGAATCCAAGTGCAGATGTTGCTCCCTTCACTTTTAACAAGCTTTCATCTGTTGGGTGATAACATCTGTGAATATTTCAGCACTCTCAAGAGGGTAGGCTGTTAGGACTGACCAAAAATAAAAGAAAGTAGAAGAAAGCCAGAGACATAAAATAACACATTCAAGTTGGAATGCAAAAGTAGCCACTACTGTGGTTCCTGTCATCACTATTCTAGGCTACTCTGAGATGCTTATTTATTTATTTATTTATTTATTTATTTGCATCCTGCATTTCTGAATTTCACCCGTTTTTGGGGCTTTTCATGACAGCCTGTGTAATAGAATGTACTCATTGATTCCCCATCAAATGTCAATTTAAAAATCAACAGTGAAAAAAAACCTGGTGACAGGAGGTAAGACAAAAAGGAGAGAAAATGGAGACACTGGGGAGAAATGAGAGAATGATGAAACGTAAAGGACGTGTTCGGATGTGTCTTGGGTATAAGAAGAAACGGAGTGTGAAAGTCCTGTGAAGGCATCTGAAAATTTTGGACTGAGCTGCCAAGGAAATTTTTTTATTCCCAGAGCAAAACAGCTATATAGATATAAAAGAGTGTCATTGCTGCCCTTTTTTCTTTTTTTTTTTTTTTTAGGCTACGGGCAGTTGGAGGACCCAGCGACCAATACATTGTAAAGTGCCACAGGAAGGCTGGGTGAGGAGGGTTAATGATCCCACCTTTTCCATCATCTCGGTGGGTGTTTTTTTTATGGGAGAAAAATTAATTACTTGTGACAAATACACCAATGCTTGGATGAGCTGCCATTTCTGCCAGGCAGCCTGTGAAGAAAAACATTTTTCCAATGCGGTTATATAGGACTGGCCTAATCAGTGCTTTGTGCACAAAACTTGTGTCAACACACACAAAAGAAATGGCAGGAAAGTTAGATCACTTAAGTTGCTGGCAAAACATGACAGCACATAAAAAATGCAAAGTTCACAAGCCCTAACACTGATGGTGCGCTGTTTCAAGTGTAAAACATTGTACACACTCTGCCATTATGAGTCTACTGTCTGGGAGAACATTCATGTGAAATGACAAACATTCCTCCTTTGGAGCTTGATGCTGTTATTGTGTCTGGAATCCTTAAAAAGACAGGCTTTGAGTTTTTCTTTTTTTGCCTTTGTTTTTTGAAATGCAGTGCAGCAAGATGCTTGAAAATGTACTTGCATTGCTATGATTCAAATGACATGTTTTAGTGTCCCTCACAGCCAGCACATTGACCCCATAAATCACACCACTAACCGCAGTTTCCTTTTCCGGATCGGTCAATTTGATGAACTGTTTATTGGCTTCCTCTGTTGGAGTGTGCTTGGGTCTGAACCAGAACTATTATGCTAATAAAGAAGATGGGGTTTTGATAATTAAGATCATGCTGCCTTATGATTGCATTTGCTGTCCTCAGCAGAAACCCTAGAGACATGATATCGCATATAAATGAAGCATTAGTAAAATGAGTTTAAAAAAGAAAATGTTTTAAGATCAATAGACACACAAAGTAACACCTAAAAACTATGTGTTGCTTTATCTTCAATCTGCTACCTAAAAATGAGCTGCTACAAAAACTACTTCAGTATGTGCATGTGATTCTACTTACTGGAAATCCTTTTATCAAGGCTATGTTCACATTAATACCTCAAATAAGATTTGTACCATATTGATCAGTGATTTCAAATGCACTTACAATCATATTTGCGCAGATGCGTCTTAATCTGGATGCTCAAATGGGATTTTAGACGGTCTGTTGTGTTATTGATTACACAAACAAAAACCATGTCTTCAGGAGTGACAGATGTGACGTGGGACTCCTCCTCCACCTCTGGCCCTTTCTCATAACTCCAACAGTAGCAAAACCACTTCACCACTTGCCACTTTGGTTTGTTTACATTTGTTTTCCACATGTAGGTTGCCATAGAAACCATGTCGATCAGGATACTTCAGCAATGATGCACAGACTGAATCTGATCACTGGAGATATATATATAATGTAAACGGTTAGTCCAAAAGAGTGGATTCTAATCGGACATACAAAACAAAATCAGATTTAAGTTTTCAGTCTGAATTTAGCCAAAAGAGTCTCCTTCAAATCATCTTAGGCATAAAAAAGTCAGGAAGAGCTTGGGAGATAACAAAAGGAAAGATAGGTGTAAAACCATGAGGCATTTTATGTGGATGTCAAAATTAAAACAAAGCAAAAGAGGCAATTCAGTGTGCCTTTAGACACAGCTGTAGGTATTGCCACAGCACAACAATTAAAAAGCTATCTTTTTCTTCTTATGTTCACATCGTAGAGGAATTGGTAGAGGAATGATGGAGCTGAATCAGTGAAATTGTACTTTTTATAAGTGGAGGGATCCTTGTAACGCTTCTGTGGTGCTATTCTGAATACCCAGACAAGTTACAAAAGCAAGAAAATAAAAGACACACTGAAGTGAATCCTCTAAAAGACAAGAAAAAAAATATGGGACAACTGGCTTAGAAGTTCACTTATTTTGATTTAAGTGGTTTATACATTCACCCAAGCATCCATTATCTATACCTTCTTATTCCAATTTAGGGTCACAGGGACCTATAGGAGCCTGTCTAGTTAAAAGAAAAAACCTCCTTGCTGGCACTACAGACATTCAACTACTACTGAAATATTTTAAATTTTAATGGACCATAACTTAATCAATTAAACCAAACTCCATGTATTTATAAAATTACATGATATTGCAAAGCTGTATTAGCTGTAAAATAAGACAGATGTGCTCCAAATGCAACACATTGACCCTACAAAAATGAAGTAATTAAAAAAAGTGATTGAATTTTAATTCAGCATTTTCAAGGTTAGAAAAGTGCTTGAATTTTGGAATAGGTGCTTAAAAATGCTTTATTTTTTTTCCTTTCATAATAAAAATGCTATTTAAATGAACAACTG
>JAOWBL010000010.1:2442536-2484102 GCA_028564865.1 Zenarchopterus dispar
CACACACACACACACACACATATATATATATATATATATATATATATATATATATATATATATATATATATATAAATCAATTAAGCACAGAGAAATTGCACAATTGAATCAATCCATTTTTCAGTTAGATGACCCACTGGGAACTGCGTGTAATTGACACAGTATATGCTGAAATGCTAAATAAGCAATGGCATGGATTGCTTTTTTTCAACTCTGTTAATGGGACATGTATAATTATGGAAATACAGACACAGATGTTTTGGGTGATGGCATCAGAAGGCTTTCTTAATTTAATCCCAGGACATAAATCATCCTATGGGAGGTTTGTCTTCATGAGAACTTGGATATTAATTTTGGTTAGTCATAGAGAAATCGCAAAAAATAAAAATAGTTAAAAAAAAAACAAAAAAAACAAAAAAAACAAAACAGCACCACACCTGGAATTACCTAATTTACATGAAATAAGTTGGATTGGTTTTTTTTTTTGTTTTTTTTTTTTTAAATAATAACTCAAGGTCTTAAAACATTATTGTGGAAATTCTTGTGTAGAATTTTTGCAAAAAGTAGAGATTTCAGCTTAGAAAGATCCCCTGCCTCACAGGGAACATTGTAAATTGGTATGCCAGAACTGCTACTGCCATTTTCTCAGTGGCATCATAAACCCTGGAAAATTGCGAAGACCAAAAAAAAAGTTAAAAAAAAAAAAGTATATTTTCCATGTGTTTGGGTCATCTGTTGTCATAAATTGATCCCAAGACAAGGTCATTTGGTTCACTTGTGTATGATCTTCTAGAAAAGGTGTATTGCTGAAGGCTTGGAGACTTGTCATGGTTAGGCCTTCGTGGGCAAGAGAATATCACAACTGTCCACAATAACAAACACAAGTGAAGCTGGAGATCTGAAGTGGGATATATCTTTGTAAGCTTTGGAGCCATTACTTTAGTTTAGATGAAGAGAGGATCTCAACTGAAAGTCATATCTCAGAAAAGAACAGAAGGTCATGGCAGTCACACAGATGTTGCAGGAACATGGAAAAAACAATTACGAGATAATTTATGCCACTCCAAAATATTTAGTTTTCTTCTTTGTTGCTGAAGATGAGGACACTTTTAAAATATCTTTAGAGATTAATCCTACTCAAACAAGCAAAGATATTGCAATGTGGGTAGAATGTTGTGAGACTTTTATCATCTTGAGTACATGAAGAACAATGAAAAATCTTGGCATGTTGATGGATCAGAAGGATTGACAAAAAGAGTAGATGGAAACCAAGCATGTATTGTATTGTATTGTGAGGAGGACATCATTTTCAAACTGTCTAGCAAGTGGCCAATATTCTTATGAAAGGCTTAGTGCGAGTGTGAGGACACCTGCTGTTTTTTTTAATCAGACAGCCCAAAACTTGACAAGTCTTTTGGTTTGAAAGCGTGAAAATGCAAACATGCCATGAAAAGTGCCACTTCCAGAGCGGTTGCTGTTACTCATGTAACTTTGGTGTAATTTGCCAAGCTGAAAGGAAAAACAAAAGAAAAAAAAACCCCAGACATTATTTGAAAATAAAGCAAGTTGAAGAAAGGCAACAAACAATTAACAACACATTCAAAATGAAGAAAAGTACTTTTTCTATCAGCTTCAAGTTTACATTAAACCTTTCATACATCTTTTTTTTTAACTTGAAGGCATTGCCATTACACACCTATTTCTGAATACATTGAACTCCACCCTTTAAAAAGAGGCAGTGTTAAAAGGTGGAGATAAAACACTTAACTCTGAAATTATATTTAAAAGGCACCCAAAACAAAACATTTCTGAATTGTAAAAACAAAAATACACCCCTAAACGTATGCCTTATTAACCACTGTATGATTTATGACAGCCTCTGTATGGAACCTATGTTGTAGTTGGTGTTGGTATCCATTGTGTTCACTACATTAATGTTTGAGATATGCTTTAATTATGCAAGCAAATACTAGTTGGTATAGTTCTTTTCTGCAGCACTGTAGCTTACAGTGTTGAGCTTCCTTTATGCAGTTATGTTATGATATAGGAAAGGAGCAGCTCATCTTGTGTGAGCTGGAACTTATAAATGGTTTGCTAACATAGCAGAAATCTGTCTCTGCTAGTAGTAGCAACAGGAAATGCATTATACAAAATATTATAACACAAAGTGGACTGGTGAATTTTTGAGGCAGTTTGCCTCAACTTGATTTCTGGATGGGTTCCAAGCCCTAGCGGTCTAAGTTCTGGGAACTAAGATTTGTTGCAGTTCCTCAACTGGCCGCTGGAGGCTGGCTCTAAAAGCAAGTCAGTTTCCATTGACCTCCATGTTAAAATGTCCAACTTTAGAGCAAAAATAAACATATTTACATCCTGGTTTAAAAAAACAAAAGGTTTTGATCTCAATTCTTTGAGTTCATACCCATGACAACTCTGAGGAGGCTGGATTTTTTTTATATACCACACTAAGAGTATTTATGTTTAGTATTAAATTTATTTCTAGAACAATGGACTGATAGTTGGCTCAGACAATGGCTTAGCAAAATGCAACCAGCTGTTTATACGAACCCAAAGTCGGGCAAAAGCAAGAGTCATTTTTGATTTCACCACCAAGAACACGTTAAATAGTGTATTCTGCTGTAAACATGTCCTGGCAGTTCTGGAGATATTTTGGCGGGGATCCGTTGACAAATCGTGGGTATGTTCCTGTCAGCTTCACAAGCAACATGGCTGTGCCTCTTGTGAAGAAAAATGAACTAATAAAAAGCCACTTTTCAGAAACCAATGAATCGCACGATTTAATGATTCATCCTTTTTTTTAAACGTACATGGAAGGTGCAGATCAGGATATAGCAAAATCTACCACGTAGGGTTCCCAGTTACAACAGGCATACTGCGCATTGTTGGCGTGATGAAGAAGGATAAACAATTCATAAATATATGTTGGTGTTAGCCAATTTACAAAAGGTGTATTTCTCTGCCAGTATTTTCTACAATCCTTGCAGTGTTCTTGCGCTGCATCTTTTAGACATAAAAATAGGAGACACCAGCTATTGACAGTGCTCATTTGAAGACTGTACAAGATGATGCTTTCCACCATCTCTATAGTTGTCTGTGTTGTGTGTCTTTGTTACCCCTGACTCAGACCTACACCTTTGTAGCATCAATAGCACTGCTGTCTACTGAGTTTGAATGGGATGATGTCAAACGTTGCCAAACTAAATTTTGGTTCAGTTGCATCACATTAGACTCACTCAAACACTCTCATACTAGCCAATGAAACTGTGCATAGCAGCATTCCAGTAGAGACCAAAGGAGATATACAATTACAGTTTGTTACTTTGTCTTCTTCCATGTTCCAGTCCAATTCTTGTACAGTGGGTTAATGCGGAGGATCCTACCAACACACCTTTTAGAATTAAGATCTTACCAGGTCATCTCAGCATAAAGAACAAAAGGCCATTGTGCAGATTTAAATCTGAAATGTGACTTATTTTTTAATTTTTGTGTCAACCAACCCTTGAGCAGACTAAACTCATTTTCAGGGGTCACTTTTATCAGTATTCTCATGAAAGCCAGTGGGAATTCAGTTTTGGCAGCTGCTGCTCAGAGCTTACTGGATGGTTATAGAACACACTTACACAAAACAAAAGAACATGCTTAAAATTCTGTCTGTCAGCCAGCCGATGCAGAAAGGGGCAATGGACTCTCCAGGAGGAAGCCATTTACATTCAAGCATGTTTTTTCTGATTCAGTACTTGAAAAGAAAAAAAATAGTCTCTACTTATAAGAATGATTGCGTTCAGTCCAACTATCAAAGATGTTGCTTGTTTCAAACACACCTGCACATGCTTGCACACACACACACACGCACAAACACACACACATACACACACACACAAACACACCAGAAGTAGTGTTTTATTGATTGAGGAATGCCCTTAAAGTAATTGGCTAAAGTCAATCTAGCCAGATAAACTATTTTTTCTTGCTTCATCAAAAGCAACTGCAAGTTCTCCCTCAGTCTCTCAGTATGAGATATTGACTCCAAGTCCAATGACATTTTGATACAAGTCCCATAGATTTTGAATAAAATGATTGGGTTTGCCGCCTTTGTCTTGTAAAAATTTACTGTGCCACTGAGTGTCTATACCTTCATTTATTTTTAACGAGAATGGAAGATATGACTCACAGTTTGATGTAGATCCTTTAGAGCTGTGATTCATTGTAATGCTACTGTTTTTTTGTTTTTTTTTTGTCTTTTATGTGGATAGCTCATCTACTGTCATTAGGTAATTTTTTTTCTTTTGTATTATTTCTCTACTGCAAACAAGCATTTAACAACCTGGTAATTTCAGTTTATTCTCAATTTAATGCATCTTCAACTGTATACTGGCAGCATTCAGCAGCAGGTCAGCAATATGTCTATTTATTTATTTTATTTTTGCAAACAGCACCAATGCTCAGAACTGAGAGGGAGAACTACATAGAGAAAAATATTCTTTGGTCATTTATTCATGGAGAAAAATTATACAATAAGATATATCCTTGAAAGGCAGAAATATGATAACCTTTCATATAAAGAGTTTGAGGATGAAATTAAAGGTAATTGTTCCAATTAATGGGATGGCGTCTGTCTGAGCCTATGCCCTGTTTTTTTTTAAATTTTTTTTTTTTTAAGAAAGAAGGATCTTTCTGATCTCCACTACTCATTTTTGTAAACATAGCAATTGTGAAAAAGAGCTGTTCATATATTTCAGATTCAAAGCAATGATAAAAAGATCTCTAAAGAACTTTTGGCTTGATCAGTTCACAAACAGAAGGACTTTGCGCGAATGGAAAAAGACTGTTGTCACCCTTCCCATCAATGTAATGTCCACAAGCTATCATCTAATATCATGTTGACAAGCTCAAAAAATGATGAAAATATGTTTTATGAATGCAAGACACGGCATTCCAGCATAGGAATGTTGTCCTATCTGTGAAACATGTCAGAGACAATATCAGTGAATCCCAAATGGTCATGTCTGTACTGTATGTGAGCTTTTCAAGAAAATGTCAAGATGCATGTTTGAACTGGACTGTAGGAAGAAGGGCATGACATGCAACAAGACTATAACCCAAACATGTATTTCTTCTTAAAATTCATTAAAGAAGTACAAAATTAGGCAAAGTATGGATTAAACCCAAAGGGAATGCCGTGGAATAACCTTAAGCGAGCACTTTATGTGAGGAAACACCAAGTTGTTCTGTAGATGGAAAAGAACTAAAATTCCTTTAACATTTACTAGACATAGTTATACTTTTGCCACAACAGGTATGCGATGTTGGATCATTCTCCTCGATTATGTTTCCCTACTGATATATACTGTAAAATTCATTGGGGTTAGTGCACCAGTTTTTAATGATGTATTACTTATGGTTTAAAACATGTATTTCAAACATTCAGTGACCAACAAGCACTCTTTCTTGACCCATTATAATCATTATACTCACTGATCATGGTGAGTATAATGATTTCTCAGAAGCAGCTTCTGCAGCCTCTAAAAAGTGTACATTCACTCCTCAGTGTAACTCTCAGCTTTTGGGGAGGAAGGAGTGGGGTGGGAGTGAGGGGTGGTTCAAAGGGGTTTAATGTCTAATGACAAAGCAGATCTGGTATTTATTCTCTTACCCTTGAGGCCTTGTTGGGTAGCCAAGCACTGGAAAAACAGAATCTGTGTGTTGGGATTTCTTCCTGGACCACTGACCAAAGTCAGTGGGTCTGTGGGTCGATTATAAATGCTCTTAAAATGCCACAAACCACTAACTCTACTACAACCTGATAGAACCCGGTAGCTAATTTTTGCCCTTTGTCCATTAGACGACAAGTCTGGGTCCATTCACCTGCCCCATCAAGAGTCACTATTATTTCTTGTCCAGAAAACCTTTGAAAAATACTTTGAAGGTGCTTCTTGGCTCAATTTTTATGCTTTTGGTCCTGAATTTTAATCAAATACAATTTTAACCTTTCTTGTCCCAATCATTTCTACAAACAGTTCAATTCAACTTAATTGATCAAGTAAAACTGGAAGTAAGATTTCATTTCACAGCACAGCTTTTGACAGCTTTTTAGATTTTTGGACTCTCCGGGTATGTTTTAGCTCTTGAATATGGTAGTTTTCAAGGGTAGTATTTTTCTGGTAGATTTTTGCTTTATATTTCTCAAGTTAGTTACCATAATTTTTCTTCCATCATGTGTTTTTGGGGACTTTTTGAATATTTACAAGAAAATGCTGGTTTGTCTGATTATCACGAGTGTTGCAGCTCTCTGAAATGCTTTGACTTTTGTTTTTGACCCTTTCGAGTGCTCAAAGGAAGTTAAGCAATAATTATGAAAAATCTAGGAAAATGTGTTGATCAGTTTATGTTCTAGATGCCCTCTGTAAACAAATAAGCATAAATTGAAAATAACTATATTCAATAAATTGTTGCGACAATGTGACTCAGAGTTAAGTAGTGCTTATCAAAACCTTTGACTCACTGACTTGTCTCAGGGAGCCATTGATTGACATAAAGCCAATTACACAGGTACAAGGAGAGCCAGGCAATTAGTTTCTTAAATGTTATCTTTGATTTCAAAGCATTGAAATCAAATACTTAATTGCTTCACAAAAAGTAATCCAACTCGCAGAAACCGAATCTGTGCAACAAGCAACTGAAGATTAAAAAAAACCCTTTTTTACATAAGAGTGGCCAAACAAAATTCCCTTTAAATGAATAAATGTAGTCCTGATATCAGAAGAGATATCTTATTTTCAAAGACAAACAGGAAATAGTAATAATCAAAAGGCCACAACACAGTGTCATAGGTCACGGCAGAAAATTCCTGACTCTGGAGATTTGTACCACTTGATCCTGAGTTTCCCGAGGGCATTTCGACTCATTCCAGATATCCAACCATCACCCAGCTGCTCAGCAGTCCAATTAGAGAACATGATATTTTACGACTTGATCATGTATAACTAACCCCTAGCTGCTGTGTGCTAGCATCAATGATCGAATTTGGAGTTGGTATTAGTTTGCAGCCACATCCAGCTCCTGGGATGAAAGCAGATGTGTACACATTAGTGAAATCGTCCCTTCAGGAGATCTCATTAAATTGCTGGTTCACAGCAGTGTCCAATCAACGGCATCCAGAGAGAATTCAGAGGACCATATAACTGAGGCTTTGCATAAAGCTCCTGTTTGGTGTTACAGCCCTGTGATCAGCAGGTTGAAACCCAAAAGATGCAAAATAGTGTGATTTATCTTGACTGTTTGTGTAGCACATTGTGGAGTAACACTGATTATAATGACCAAGGTCAAGTGATCAATGGGGTCAGTGGGAATACAGGAGAAACAAATAGTGTCATTGCAAGCTAAAGTCAGGAAACAGTTGTTCTACAAAAACAGTAATCAGGAAAAAAAATCTACTGTTCGAACATACAAATATATATATATATATATATATATATATATATATATATATATATATATATATATATAAAAACATTGCCTTTATGCTTAAAGAATTTAAGATGCTGGTCAAGCATTTGGAGCAGCCACCCACCCTGCTGTGACACAATCACTACATCCATCTACAATATGCTGATTCTATCATAAAGAAAATTGGCTTAATCCCTGAGGAGAAGGGCCCTAATAGAAAATAATTCTGCCCTTGAAACACTCCGGGGCTGCCTTTGATTAGATGATGCTATCTTTGTTTAGACTTGAGCATCTGGGGCAGGGTTATGTGTTCATATATTTAATTAAAATACCATTGCCAGCACTGACAAAGTGTACTTATCTTATCAAATTGTTCACCCTGGATTTTTTCTCTTAATTCAAAAGATTATCTTTGCTGATTGACCATAGAGGTGGGATGGATGGGGGCAATGGCAAGTATGAAATCTATTGGCTTGTCAGAGTACGCCCTCATCTGCTGTCCACCTTGACTGCGAGCCAGACATCATCACTACACGCCATCTGGCTCTGAGACAGAACTATTTTACCTTTATAGCTGCATTATCATTCATCTAGAGGTGGACAAGAACAAAATTACACCGTCATTATGGTTGTCACAACCTTGCAGCAACAAAATTTATGACAATGATTCACTAAAAATGACCTTTGTGTGCCACCAGAGCAAATCTTATCGGCAATTCATGCACCTTTGGAGTTCAATAAAAACTGTGGGAAACACTAGATAATCCAGAAACCATGACGGAATAGAAAATATAACATCTTTATTGTTGATTTTCATTGCTATCACACTGTGTGAAATGTTGTTCACCACTTCAAAAGGGTTGTGTTTCTGAGTTTCTGTGGTTTTTTTTGTCATTCTTTTTTGAAAACTGTTATGTTGTGAAACGTTGTAATTACCATGTCTCGATTGAACTTTTTAAGGTGTCATGCTTTCTGAAATGTTGTTTTTGTTTGAAATACTCTTTTGCTTTGCACCACTGCAGTGGTGTCAGTAAAATAATGTGCTCCCCAAGTTTTAAACGGAATGGAATTTTGATGCAAAAACAGTACATATATCAATGTGTGTACGTATGGAAGAAGAAAGATAAGCTCTTTTGCTTATTTCAAAGGAGGTAAAAGACCTAGATCTCAGCCAGTGTTACCATGCAGGAATAACTCTCAACATGTCATTCTGAAGAAAAAAAGAGGAGTTGTTAGGGATTTAAAAAGTGCCTGTTTCCCGTTTCTCATTGTTATGCAAAGATATTTAGTCATTGTACCTCTTTAGCTTCATTGCAAATTAAGGAAGGAAGCTCGTGTTCTTTACTAGAGACCTGGGAAATTGAAGGTTTTACATAGGATCTTTGTTGTTCCTATGTTTTTCTACACAGAAATATCTCATGTTATTCCTGGGAGGCTGGAGCCACTCTTCCACTTTGGGAGTCACAACCCCAAGTACTGCAGTCACCACTGGGACCACAGTTGCCTTCACTTTCTACATCTTTTCCATTCCCTCTTTCTTTAATCAATGGTGATTTCCAAGTCCTTGTGTTGCTATTGCTTCATTTATCCCTTGCAGGTTTTCCTTGAGTTTGTCAACCACAGCAATCTTTGTTAGCCATCATCAGTTTGTCAGTCTGAATTTGGAAATTCCACAAGATATTGTCTTTTTTGCTCTCCACCACTGTTAGATGTGACTCCCATCTTCATTTCAGGACTTCCAATCCATAGTTGGCACAAATGTTCTTGTATAGTTTCTGCTTCATATCATATCTGTTTTCCTCAGGCATAATTATATATATCCAATACTTTTAAGCACTCAAACTCTGCACTGTGAATATTTTGATAACAGCTTTAAAGAACTGAACAGAAGTTGGACATTGCTGTCGATGGTACACTTTAGTTAACTGGTGTCTAAACAGACCACAAATGGGATATAAAACCCCTCAGACCCAGCAGACCACACTTGGAATTAAAGAAGTTACAAAGTACACCACATTTCTGTAGTCATGCTGGTTATGGATAGCACGCTCCATTCTGTGACCTGCAGTAACACTTAAACTCCCTGGACAGTCATTACCGCTTTCCCAGTGAGCATACTGCTTCTCCTGTGGCCCGTGCACTGAAAATGATCTTCTAAATGAACTCGAAGAGGATTCTCGTGGATGTCACGTAACCTGTTCGCTCATGGCATGAGGGGCCAGTTTACCTGTCCCGCCCAGATGAAAGTGCTCCGATGCTGTCAGACTTTAAAGAGGTTCTGCTATTTATTATTTCACTCATAAAATGAAGGAATGACAGGTCATGATGAAGAGTTTTCATTGCTATCCAAAAGTCAGGGGCATGAGGGGTATAAAGAATATTCAAGGATAACATGATTTATGAAAACACGAACCTACACAAGTCAAGACATAATAATGAAATGTTAATTGGAAGCCTGAATTAATTTAATAATTCTATAGACCAGAGTGGAATCATTTAACAGTATTGATCATCAACTCATACTTTATGAAGAAGTTGAGTTATGAAAATGCCAAAAACCCACCAGACACTCATATCATACAGATGTGAATTCTACCTTTTTAATGTTTCTGCACTGATGCCTTTGATACGACATTTAAATTTTCCAACATGATAAATTTTCACTATTTTCCTTATGACACATTAAACCTTTAGAACATACAATTAAAAATGATTACAGGCTGCAGCCCTGATGATTTAATTAATAATAATAACAATAGTAAACAAAGATTGGATGGATTTCTTTATTAACCTCAGCTACAACTTTTATTTTTTAATATTAACAGATCCATGGGTTTCTAAATGATGCAAAATAGTGACATCCAAGCCACTTTATGGTGTGGATGGGTCATAACTGGGAAGGTGTGGGTTAACATTTAGTATCCCCGCACTTTAAAGAAAAGAGAGACATTTTTATGCATTTTTCAAACTGCCTGAAGGGATCTTTAATTTGCTATGTTTCTCATCATTACACAACAATATTTAGCCATTCTAACTCTTTAACTTAACTGCAAATTAAGGAAGAACTTAAGCAGCTTGTAAGATTATTTCTCCTCCAAGCTGAGAAGAAATATGATCAGTGCTGTTCGTTTGTTAGCTAGATTATACGCACAAACTATCAGGCACAGTTTCATTAAACTTGCTGATGAGCTGGAGCATTGCCAAAGGAAGAATCAATTAAATTTTAGGGTGCATCATGAGCACTTCTGCTAATCTTGCAACCCTTCTCTTCAAATATTTTCTTGTTCTTGTTTGTTTTTTGAGAACCCTTGTCTATATCCACGATTTCATTTATCATTATAAAAGGTATTTAAACTTACCTCTAAGCCTTTTCAACTTCTACATGTAAACATTTAGCTATAGAGTGAATAGAGAGAATATTTTCACACAGATAACTAAAGAAACACACCTTCTGAATCAATGTTGTCTTGACTTTAAAAAACAAAATTTGAAAGTTTTTTTCCCCCCTCCTTTGTATTCTGAAGCTGTCAAATTGTCCCAATTCACATAGCTGAAGATGACATTGATTCTCTGCTTGTTTGGAATTCTGCCAAGCATCCCACCATTGATTTCTCACTAGTGGGTGTGATATGAAACATGCCACTTCATATTATCACATCTTGTGCTTATACACTGATGTTCGCATTACATACAAGTGTTTCTCTGGCCTCACACTTATGCATTTCAGTATGTGAAAGCACATATTTGCAGCTGCTGACGATGACATGAGAGGCCACACATCAGTTTTCCAGGACCATTTCCTCAACCAGATGACTCACAAACAGACACTGGTCCTTATCGGCACATCCACAGTGTTCCTGCGTGCTCTTCCCTTCCTGTGTTAAAATGTTGACAGGACTCCTTCAGTGTAATGGACACGGACCCACAGCAAAACCTAAAATTGTATCCACAGGGAAAGTTTTTTTCCTCTTTTTTTTTTGTTGTCAAACTTAAGGACATGAATACAGCTGGACAAATAAACTAGCCCTCATTTGTTGTTTTACTTCCTACTCAATGGTACAATTGTAATCAAGATTATGATGGTCATCAAGAATATTATTGTGAGATATTCAGTTAAATTTAATTAAGATGTGAGATTTTGCAATTTACGATTAAACTGCAAAAAGAGAAGAGTATAACAATTTACATTTGTTGATATGCACATACAATGAAGTGGACATGGCATGCTCTTCTGTCATGATCTAATGTTTCTATTGGGTTTTGGGTTTCTTTTCTTGTGCGTTTCTAAGGTTTTACTTCCTTCTTTAGGTTTAACCTTGTTTTATGTACTTCCTGCTGTATTTTGAAAGTCTGATTCCTAATGCATTTGGTTCTTGCTTGACCTCCTTGGTTCCAGTCTTCACCGATTGTTTGCACCTGTGTCTCATCTGGCTCTGCATTTCTTCCCGGTTTGTGCTTTTCTTTAGTTCTGACAATGGTGGTATTGTGGGTTACCTTTGTATTCCTGTCTGTGCAGCTTTTTTGGTTGAATTAAAAGAGTTTGTTTGAACATCTGCTGCTTCAGTCTCCTGACACTTTTCTATGTTTTCTTGTGTATCTAAAACCACTGTCAGCCAATGTGAGTTCTTCAAATGTATTTGGCTGTCTGCCATACTTGACAATTGATTGTTTTGTGAATAATGCTCAGTATGATGCTGGACTTTCAAGCAGACTTCAGTTGAAGGCCAATGCTATTCCAACACTGGAAGGTCCCGAGCCTGAAACACTAGCTGGATGTACTACTGTTTCATATGTCTGTATGGTATTGGCAGTGAGGGCATACATATATTTTAAAGCAAACTCTGTGGGTACACAAGGTTCCAATTAATAGGAGACTATCAGTAATCAGAGTTACTAAATTTAATGAATGAACCACCAAAACTGTCCAGTTCTTTCTTTTAAAACTCCACAGAAACATTGTTACTCATGCAAGCAACCTTTTATGCTTTGTTAACACACACAAACCCTTTTACCACTTCATCTAACTCCAGCTGTAGCTTTTTAATGTTGAGAGTCTCACTGTTGATGACTTTCGTACTCATTGTTCAAGACGTAAGTAATCTCTTAAAGTTTTTGTGTTCTGTAGCTTGATTTGCATCTCTTTGTTCTTGATCAGTGTTGTATGTGTTCATTTGGCACCCCCAAGACATCTTTTTTTAGAAGGAAACTATGGACCCGTGATATTTTAATCGCTGTAAAATAATTACTCTCTCATTGGGCGTATATAATGTAAAAGTACAATAAATGAATGAGTTATGAAGCTGTGACTGAAGCAAACTGGACAACGGTTGGAATGCTGGAGGAGCGATGAAGGTAAAACAGACAATACCCTTATCTGTCAGGAACAAGGATATCTCATGTCACTTGGATTGTCCAATGAAACTGCTTGGCACAGAGAATTGTGTGGGGGGCTTGAGATGTTTTGCTTCATATATCGTAAACATCTCTACTGAAGTACATTAAGGTATGGAGCTCAAATGTATTTAAACATCTTTCACCTATGAAGTAAATGCACCTAGATATTGGGTAGTATTTTCCTAGAGTGTAATGCACTGACTATTGTGGAAGAATAGTGTTGACGATTTCAAAACAAACTTCTAACAGAAATACTCTGAATTGACAGATAATTTTAGGAACAGTGAGTACTTGTCATTTCTTTGGTTTGGGAGTCGAAGAATAAATCTTTAGCAACCAAGAATCCTAATCCATTGTTATATGGCCCAGCCACTGAAATCAATACACATTTATGCTACTCAGAATTTTTATCACTTGGGTACACAGCGTGAATAAGGGACATCAGGCTTTAAAATGAAATAAAATGAATCTGTGTCTTTCAATATGCTAGTAAACATCTGCGTGGCATCACAAGCATTCACAGGCAGTGCTCAGCCATGTATGTATCTGTTGCTGAGCATCGTCAGGACAGCTTTTAAGCTTGGGGAGCATCTCATTTATAAGATGAGAAGGGAGCCAGAGTTACATCTTCAGCATATTTCATGAACTCAGCCGAGTTCGCAAATGCCAGTCAAAGTGAAGCAGGGTGACATCCAGAGCACATGCTGTCCACCCAAGTCATATCTCTAAGTGAGGGACCGTGCTTACTGTAAGCATATGAGCCAGAGAAAGTGCTGGAGCTCTCTCTCTCTTCCCTTCCTCGTCTTAATGAGAGGAGCCACACATCTCTGGCAATTTTTCACAATGACTCAGCCATCAATCACAGCACTAGTTCGGAGGAAATGAGATGAAGTTTCTTTGCATGCAGCATTTACAATAAAATTTAACACCACATCTGGTGAAAGTGAAGAACAGAAAGCCTCAGAATTGTTAAATCTGAAAAAAATTCTCTTACATCATAAATGGAGGCTGGGTAACTTATAAAACAGTGAGAATCATGATAAAAGTGTAAGGGAGCACAAAGTTATACCATAGATTGGCCTCATATTCTGCCATCTAACTGCTGACACCTAACTACAAATCATGGCAACAACCAACAGGCAAAGGAAGATTTTTTTTTTTTTTTTCTGAAATTTGGGAGTAAATGAGTCAGGTAATATGTGGTTTCTATCCTGCAATTCTTCCACTGACCTACTCCACTAGAAATGTCAGTGCATCCATGATGTGCTATTAGTGCATAAGAATGACTGAAAAGAGGGAAGAGAAAATAGCTCTCCCACCATCAGACCGACACGGGAACTAAAGGGAAAAAGCAGCTCAGACCGAGGAGCTAATTCACCGTTTATCCCAGCAGTCAACATCTGGCGAGCCTGAGTAGGAAAAGAAGAGCCAGACTTTCATGATTTTTGTCCCCTGCTACTTCCTGGCATCATCCCAGCATTTGAGCTGCAGAGGTGCACCCTGCAAACTGATGGAGTGTCAATAGCAAATACCAGACCCTCTACTACTCTGCATTCTGGGGACGGTGAACAGTACTGAGAGAGCGCTGATGAAAAATCAGAAGCTAATTTAAGATTGAGTTAGCTTCTAAATGTGTTAATTGAAACGTGATTTATGGAACTCTTACTTAATGACTCACTAGCAACAGCATGAATGGCACTGTGCTGGTATAAATGTTAATAAACTAAGACTTGATGTGAAACGTGTTAAATACAGTCACTTTAAGAAGTTGTACCAAAATCTCATTTTGTGCATACAGAAATTCTATAAATGACTATGTAATCCATGTAAATAGGGCCAAGTGTGTTTCGGGGGCAGCTGTGACTCAGAGGATTGAGAAGTTTCTCATTTACCCTGATCTTCATCTCCTCCTCCTATCAATGACCTCAACCTCCATATGGAAGACATTGCCAGAGCTACATAAGGTTAAGTGCCAAGTATATAGTGTTTACGGTTTTCATACCATCACAGCTGTCACTTTATCCAGACTCACGGGCTTTACTTAAGGGTTTCAGTTTGTTGACTTCATTTTCACAACGTCATTTCCAACACCTGTTTGTGAACTGTGCCCTGCGATAAAACATGATTCAAACTGACATCAAGGATTGCTTTGAGCATTAACGCTGATGGGACTTCTTATTTATAGCATGAAAGGTGTACTAATTGTGTGAAACCTCAATTTACATTTATGTATGGTAATTGTATGGTAAGAGTCCTGTGTCAAAGAGAGAACAGCGTTTAACTAACCTGCACAGTTACATCTTGTTGAAGGCCAACAAACAAGCTCAGAGCAGCAGAGCTGAGTTCAACAAGTGAAACGGAAGAGAAGTGATTACTAACATTAAACCTGGTATTTTTTTTAAGGAAGCCTGTAAAGATTATTCTTCAAATGCAGAAAATCTGTTTTTTTTTTCTTTTTTTCTTTTTTTTTTTTGGACTGACTCGCCACTTTCTCTGTGACAATTAAAGCACCATTCTTTTATTTTGTCCAACTGGGCCCAACAGAACATATGAATTAATACTGCTGTTAAGCATTCACTACAAGTTGTGTTGTAAATCCAAATCCAATATTTACTTTAGGTGTTAACCAAATCTTGAGGGAATCTGTGTGTTTTGATGAGCTGTAAGCTCTGCTATGTTCATTAGCGCGTTGGAAAGTTGGAAACTCTGTCATTGGATCTGCTATCTGTGGTACCCTGGGGTGCAAAATACAATATCACTGGACAAAAACAAACAAACAAGCAATCAAATGAATCTTGCAAACAAACTTGTCATGTGCACATGTCCAAAACTTGGAACCATCACAATCTGTGGGGAGATATTGTTTTCATGGCAACATGTAAGATGGGGTTTTGTGCAGGTTAGTGCCTTTCCAAGATATGGAATACCACGAACCATGAATATTTAAAAATCTCCGCACTAAAAATTTTGATTTATTCTAACCCTAATCATGTGTTATAACTTCTAACACTGGGAATTCACAAATGAGAGAATAGTAAGGAAGTGAAAGGAGTGGAAGTCATGGAAGTCTGAAGTAATGCTATCTTCCACTCTTACCAATTCTTTTAATTAAAAGATGTCCAGATACCATTTTCTTTCTCTCTGATACAAGTCTGTCACCTGGGCTTTCAACATTGGATGATACAGAGTCCTGATCAGATAAGAGCAGTCATGTCAGAACAGAATGTCCATCAGAAAGCTTATTGCCTGCATTTGTTTTAGCTGACATGACAAATCTTTTGTCACAGTCTCATGCAGTACGGAGAGAACAGTTTCAGAGATGCATTTCGATTCCATTGCCAGTTATTGCTGTGGTTTTATGGTCCTTTTTTTTCAGGGGTGGGGGGAATCTCATTTCAGAAAAGCAAAGTCCAGAGTTTGCTACTTGGTTTTCTTATGTCTTCTCTTTTGACTTTATAAACTTCAAACGCTCCTTAACCTGATGGCTCCTTAAATACTTCATAAGCTTGTTTTACATTAAGCAACATTTGGGCCACTTCTGGAATCCAATAATAAGGGAACAACATGTTACCAACATAAGTTTGATGCTGGGTAATAATTCATGTCGCACTGCTCCTATACCTACCGACTCAAAACAGGATGCTGCAAGGCAATATACCATTCAGCTTATTGTGTTGACTTTTAGACAACTGAAGAATTCTTTTGAAGATTTCTGCTAGCAAAAATTATGTGATATTGGACGGTGCACAGACATAAACACTCTCAGATACCTATACTCTTGTTTTTAGCAGAATCCCTGAGTATTCTCAAAGCTGATATTGAAACCTGAACACCTCAACCCTGAAATGTTCATGCTAACAAACCAAAAACCATCAAACGTTTACATTGTCATCTACATTCATAGCAAAACCCATTAGATGTTCCACAAGATCAATTAACCTTAAACACCTTCAAGTAGTGGGGTGAAGGTCAATCAACTCCAGGACTTGTCTGCTGCAAGAGGACCAAGCCGATGCTTTAGAGGCAGTATTGCTGGCACCCTCAGGTTAGCCCTGGCTAGCAGTCTTCAACTGAGGCAGATATAGCTGGCTCAGGTTGCTCGGCGAAGTTTTTACCCTGAACCATTAGATACCAACCCAGAACCGTTGAGAGGCGTCTTGGTACAAGTAATAGTACAAAAAGGTATATCTGATGAGATACATTAAAATTCAGTGCCAATACAGTTGTTATGGAAGTCAAATTCAGCTATGGAGACCTTTTTGAACCAGGCTGTAAATACATATATTTTCACTGCAAAGTTGGACATTTTAACATGGAGGGTTTATGAATATTGTCTTATTTTTGGAGCCAGCTTCCAGTGGTAGGTTAAAGAATTGCATATTTTCAAGAATAGTGTCAGGCTACCAAACAGAGTAACGGCCCCTTTTTTGGAAAGTAGTTCCACCGTTAACAATCAAAACATTCAAAAGAATAATTTTCTGTTTGCTGAATATGTTGATCACTCTTGTTTACTCTTCAGTTGCTATGATATGAAAATGAAAACTAAAAAATTTCTTCAGAAAAGAGTGTGCTTACCTCACTTCACATCTCTTGCCAGCAAGAATGCCCTAGTTGACTCCTGTGGTTCATGCATAGCCCATCAAAGTCAAGTTAAGCATACAGTATCTGTAAAGAATTCATTGGTTCCACAAGCAATGATATTGAAATATTTATTACAGCTTATGAAATCACTGCTTCTATTGTTAAGCAGACCAGAGCATACAGAGCACATCCACAGTTGCTGGGCCAAAATTGACTTGGCACTGAAATGGACAGAGTGCTAATGAGAAATATTAACTTATTATTAAAAAAAAAGAGAGAGAAAACAAAATACTTGATCAAACTGCAATGTGGAGGTCCTTGTGTCTTATCCATATAGAAAAATTGCAAAACCTAGACAACACACCAGAACTTTTGTCATAACTGTGTGATAAATCTTAAGCTTCACTGTTACAACAAATATCAGTTATGGGGTCATTCATCTTGCAAGCTGATGCAAAATAAAATAAAATAAATAAGAAGCCATAATTATAGCCAACAATAAAAACTTCTTTGTGCCACTATGCTTACTTTCATCCTTCATTCCCCAACTCTTTATTTAACAAATAAATAAATAAATTTTCTCCTTGAGGAAGAAAAAGAAAAACACTCAAGTTTTTTAAATCCAAAAGCTCTTTCCTTAATAAGTAAAACAGCCAACCTTCTTGTTAGGACAACTGCCTGGTGCTCATCAGGTTTCAATTTGTCCTATTTCTGAGAAGGACAAGTGTTTTCTGAATCCCAGTACAAATGCAAAATGCACTATAACCCTTTCAGAAGAACGCATCATCCTTCTGTCTCCTTGAAGATCTTCTATCTACACAGGGGGAAAAAACAAAAGAAAAAGAAATCAAACAGAAACAGATAACTGACTTGAAAACAAAAGTGAATACGCCTCACAGATATGTCTTCAAAATAGGTGGGGTTTGTGTGTGTGTGTTACTTTATTCCT
Organism: Zenarchopterus dispar; assembly: GCA_028564865.1. Taxonomy (NCBI): domain Eukaryota; kingdom Metazoa; phylum Chordata; class Actinopteri; order Beloniformes; family Zenarchopteridae; genus Zenarchopterus; species Zenarchopterus dispar. The sequence continues at coordinate 2,460,925 of JAOWBL010000010.1, forward strand.
ATTTAGATGGTGATGATTTTTTGCAAATGATAAACATAAAAACCAACAACATGGTGGCTTAGTGGGTAGCACTGTTGTCTCACAGCAAGAAGATTCCTGGTTTGACTCCCTCTCTTTCTGTGTGGAGTTTGCATGTTCTCCCCGTGCTTGCGTGGATTTTCTCCAGGTACTCTGGTTTCCTCCCACAGTCCAAAAAACACGTATGTTAGGTTGATTGTGAACACTAAATTGCCCGTGAGTGTGCATGGTTGCTTGTTGTATGTGGCCCTGCGATGGTCTGGCGACCTATCCAGGGTGTACCCCTGCCTCTCGCCTGAAATGGGCTGGGTTTGGCTCCAGCAGACTCCCTTGACACAGTAGATGGATTATGCGTGTATAGAAAATGGATAGATGGAAAACAGAAAACCAGACTGGTACCAGAAATTCAGAGAGGCCAGCACAAAAGAACAAAACTGTCCCTAATCACTACATTTACAGAGACAAAAGGTTTGCTTAGAACATAAAAAAGAAAAAAAAAGCATACTATTATGTGCAATGCTAGTTATCTGTACAGTTACAGAGAAATATGTCATAATCCTCTATTAGTTTTTTTCTCCCTCTTAACAACTGTTATTACAGTAAAATGAATGGAAAAAAAAGAACATCTATGCTTGAAAGCATACAATCAATAATCATTTATGGTAACTGTCCAAATTGCGTGTTTTTGTTTTTTTAAAATTATTTTTCAGCTTTTCTTTCATTGAAGGGACACTTCAGCAAACAAAATGTGCTGCAACTCAACAAAGAGGAAGAAAATCTTTCAAAAAGTCAATATAGATACAGAAGTATAATAAAATAGTCCTTTTTTTCATTTTCAAATTTCCCTGTCTATTCTGGTGAAGTCTATAGCTCAGACTTTGGGACTGTCCAGTTCCTCTTGACTGTCAGACTATATCACTTAGACCTAAAAATCCTGTGGGAGTAATTGTCTCTTTTCACAATGAGGCAAAACACGTCAAACCACAGAGGGTTTTAAAGGTGTGGGAGAGAGGAGGAGGTGGTGGTGGTGGTGGGGGACACGACATCAACATCCTGCAATGCCTAAACAAATGTAGTCACATATTAGCCCCCATTTTGTGGCAAGTATTATCCTGTCTGTTGTCTTTAAGAGCTAGAGTACAATTGTTTGCTCTGCATCAGTCTTCGGTACACAATAAAGAGAAAAGGCTACCACTGCCAACAACGGATGGAGCAAGGGAGCACAGGGGAGAAAACAGGACTACAGGGAATACAGAAGTGTGAAAGGAATAGTTGGGAGTGTCTGGACCTATAGGCTGGTGACCAGGTGTGAGGGTTCCTGGTGGGCCTCTTCTGGAGACTGATCCTCTCTGTTAGGTGGCACAATGAAGCCGTCACTGCTGCCTCGTCCTAGCTGGTAGTAAGAGTACAGCTGATGGAGGTGGTTTCGCGAGCCCAAGTTTGGCATGCTCTTGTAGTAAACGTCGTCTGAGCTGGCCTCTGGGCTCTTGCCATCGCCGCCTTCCTTGGAGCTGTCGGCAGACTCTGCAGATACGTCAGTGAGGCCAGGCAGCATGGGCATGCTGGTATAGAGGGAGTCTCTCTGATGGTTGTGGCTGGGTGACGAGCCCTCATCCTCAGTGTGCTCATTATTGAGTAAAGGAAAGAAACTTTCGCTGTTCTCCTGGGGGATCCTCCTTCGAGATGAAGAGGAAGCAGTAGTGGAGGAGAACGGATGGTGGGGCAGTGGGAGGGCTGGCGGCACTGACTGGTGGAGGTGATTGTGAAGGTTGTCCACTGCCTGCAGGGATGGGGGTGGCTTTTGTGGCAACAGTGGGGCATTGGACTCCTCGCGTATTAACTCCAGGCCGAGGCCTTCGTCATGGTGCGGAACAAAGGTGGAGTGATCATCCAGTCCAAGCGCAACATTCATGCCCATCCCCACTCCCAAGCCCATCCCGTATCCGCTATCCTTGCCACCGTTGCTAACGTTATTGACCAACTTATTCATAAGGTTCCGGTTCTGCTCATTTGAGCGCTCGTGGGAATTGTTGAGGTAGGAGGGGATATAATTGGAGGTGAGCTCTTTCAAGATCTTCTTTTCAAGGGTGGTCTCCTTGTGGTTGTAGCCCCTATCAATGATCTGGACACAGTCACTCATGTACTCAGCGCTGGCAATGCTGTAACTGTTGCCATGGTTACCATTCAGTGGTAGAGTATCCATGGCACTTGTATCCCGGGCATTGTTCAGGATTCCCTCTGGAATGATAGACATGGATTGGGGAGTTTGGGGAGGGGAGTAGTGGGCAAAAAAACAGGTAAGGTAACTGCCACAAATAGATGCAAGTCATCTGCAAACACAAATGCAAACCTATTTTATTTTAACAATGATTTTTTTTTTGTCAGATATCCTCTGACCTTAAGGGTTAAGTTCTGCAAATGTGGGTATAAACTTACCTTATTGACCCCCCCCCCCCCAAAAAAAAGTTTGAAACTCAAATTGAGACTAATCTATAGCAGAAATGAAACACTTATATCTGTACGACACACAACACTAATTACAACCACAGCACAAATACACCATTCTTCAACAGGCAAACACAGACAGTTAAAAAATAAATAAATATATAAATGCCATGCAGTTCCCTCTTCAAGGACAACCAAAACACAGAGCAGGAAATATTAGACACCATCCATATTGTCCCACATGAGCATTGCAATTTCACAATTTATTTATATGCAAAGATCTAGCTAGCTCCTCCTTCAAAAATTAATTTGCTAAAAATATCTCTTGAAACATACCACACTAAAAGCAAGGAGACTTTCTGTTCCCTCTCTTGCACCAACATTGAGCTTTCATATTTCATCACTTTAACTGTGCTATCAACATCAAAGCAAATATTTGACGATAATTCAAACTACTTCAGACAAGGCCATCTAGCTTGTTATAAGTGTCAAACTCTCAGTCTGACCTCTTGAAAATTTGACAAGATACATTTTTCAGAGCTTTAAGAAGTGTAATGGCTTGATCAAAGTAAATTGTAGAAAAGTAGTCATGTCAAAACGTAAGAAAATAAGTTCTTGAACAAAGGAATGATACACTGAAGAAATTACAGATTGATTCAGTGCCTGATGAAATGTTGAGGTGAATCTGAATGTAAACTGTAATTGAATTAGTGCATTCAGAGAGTGATATCAAACGGGCAATGAATATATGTAAGAGGCATCAAGCTGCCTTAAGTTTTTTTTCTCTCTCTCCAATCACACAAACTACAAGTGTTGGAGTCCAGGCTGGGATTTAAACACATTTTCAGGTCTTGCAATTGAAATGGGCCTTAATTCACAAAAGAACCTTATTTCTTCCAAAAGGGAATGACATTGTTTTCATTACCCCTTTGTCAGCATCAAGTGAAAAAAAGTAAAGCCAAAGTCAATTACATTTGATAAGCAATGTTTAGTTTGACTCCCATACTTGTCTCTCTGTAGGGCTCTTTTAGGGACAGCATGAGGGAAAGGAAAGAAGAAAACACAATAAGCATAACAGGTAGAAAGAGCAAAGTGCACAAACATTATGCTGATGATGCATCAAGGAAATGTATTTGGAATGCAATTGTTTTATGTCACCATGCAAATCTGGTGTGCTTGCAGAAAGAACATTGGTGTCTTACAAAAAAAAACAAAAAAAAACATGCTCCACTCTAACATTTTGCAGAATCCTTGGACTAAAATATGGCAAAGGTCTTTTAGCATGAAATATACCAATAAATCTTTTGATGCATTTGCATTTTCATTCCTCCAGATATTTCTTTTCCATCTGTAGTGAAGTAAGTGAATTATATCCCTTCATCACAGCTGCAATGGAACTGCTTGTATTGCGTACATAAATTATCCGCTGATCAAAGCTATCTGTGAGTTTTATCTCGCTTTTACATGAGTTTCCCAGTTTTACAGACTTGCAAAGTTAGAATAATCTCATATTGACTGCTGAGAGGTGGAATAAAAATAATACCAGCTCTGCAGAGGGGAAAAATTGCATTCCAACAGTCAGGATGGGGCAGAATAAAGTGGATAGCTTGCTGGTTGATCAGGCAAGGATACTAAGAATGAATATTTATAGTGGCATAGAATAATGTGAAATAATTTATGTATCAAATTTATATCAACTTTAAAACCCTAATTTTAGAAATATGCAAGATGACTTTAGTGACAATTAGAGATCTTAAACAAAATTGTTTCTTTTTTTCTATAAATGAAATTATTTATAAATGATAAATTATTTATGACTCTCATGAATGCTCTATTCCCATAGACACAACAAAAATGATTTTGGGTTTTTAAATATCTGCATCAAATATATTTATAATAATAACTAAACTGTATGATTTAATTGAATAAAACCAAAGAGACAAGAGACATGGCACAAGCTTCACTGACAACATTAGAGCACATTTAAAATAAATGGCTGGCGATGTATCCGGTTCCCGGTGGAACACCCATTCTCACTTTCAAAGGATTTCCTCATTGTTACAGTTTTTGTTGGCCAAACAGCAAAGAGAAAGTGGGGGCTTATGTAACTTAAAGTCATGATCTCACCGAAGGCCGATACATCGCCAATGAAAAAGCCCACAGCAAAACAAAACTGCAGATTTTTTTTTATTCTTTGATAAAGCTACACCCCTGTAAGGGCTCATGTGACACACTTAGAGCAGTATTTTTTTTCTTTTTTCCCTTCTTATTTGTCTTTTTTTTCAAATTAGGTTTTTCAAAAACTCACAGATGAATATTTAGAAGTCAGCTCAGTGCAAATATCAATTTTTTCCCCTCTCTTTTCCACCTGTGTGTCACTTTACAGTTTTTGTATTACCAAAAGTGTGAGGGAAAAAGGGGAGAAAAAAAACACTGCTCCAGCCAAAATGTTAAGGAATGAAAAGAAGCTAGCACACCTTGTGTGTTGTACATGCCCAGAGGGTTGTTATAGACTGCTGAATCCCCAAGCAATGTATTATAGGGATTGTTAGTGCCATGAGGACGTAGGAGTGCATTAGGTATAAGATGGTTAGCCATAGCCCCTGGAGCAGCCAGAGAGATAGAGTGAGACAGAAAAACAGAGGGGACAGAAAGACGAGAACAAATTGAGGTATACATACATGGAGAGAGAGATAGAGAACATACATATCATTTGGGCAGATGCAGCTGAGCAGTGACAGCCATTAACATCCAAATGATCACATGATCATTACAGTGAAGGGGGTATTGCTCTATGAAAATGACAGAGCTGAGCTGACGAGGCTAATGTGGCCGATGGAAAGGGTGTTAATTGCACTGTTGATGCCGGCCATTAGTGTTAAGGCTGCTGTTGTGCTCCACATTCAGGCAGCGCACGTATGTTAACAGACTACAAACTTACAAGGAAGCACCAACAGGGCAAACAGAACACATGTAAGATCACATTTGTGGACTTACAGAGGAGATAATACAGTAATCACTCAGGACAGGTGTTGATAGGCATGTTACGGTTTAGATCTATCATAAATTTTGACTCTTTGGCTCGAAGCTTATGTTGAAAAGAACCACTGTGATGTTATTTCCTTAATTTGACAGATGTAGCAGCAACAAAAGCAACCTCAGCAATGGTCACCTGCAACACTATTATTATTGCTTCTGGCACTGCTGATCTTCTGAGCAGAATTGGTGTAATATTTCCTTTTTTTTTTACCTGCAGAGCAAAGTTCAGTATTTCCTCATTCTTTTTACTGTGCTGCTGAAATAACCTTTGAATGAAGTGATGTCCTCTTTAGTCAAGTTGGTCATTACTCTGCCTCAGCCTCGCCTCCTTCACACAAACAGAGCGGAGGTTCATTTTCTATTTATGCAACACCGCCTGTCTTCGGATGCTCTTGCCCGAATGACTCATCAGTTTCCCATCCACATACAGCCGCACCAAAGCGAGCAACCTTCACAGTCTGAGCCCCGTGATTAGCTGCGGATTGAAAGCCTGCAAGCTTAAACATGAATGAAAGATGTTTGTTTTTCATCGCAGATGATAAAAATGTTTTATTTTCGAGCATTTGAATACATTATGCAGAATATCAAGTGTGCTGAAGATATTTGTGAGTCACATTCATTTCTTGTTTACAAGACCCCCCCCCATCAACATGATATGAAGCTATTATTGTCAGAGAAGCCAAATTCAAGGCTTGCGAGGGCGATGCATGGCTGTGCTGTATGGCGGAGTGGGTAAACACCTTTTATTTGAGGTGCAAGTATGCAGCAATTACCTCCTGTGGTTCTATATAGTGGGGTTTTTTTTTTTTTACACTAATGATCTGAATCTGCTACACCAACAGCAAAGGTTTAATATTACAAAAAATGGTCATATATTTTTTTGACAGTGATCTAATTATACAAGGACATTTTGTGTTGAAAGAAGCTCTTTAATGACATTTAAAAATAAAATAAAGTTCTGCTAATTTAGTTTAATCTTTCAGTGTTATTTATATTTTTTGTTTGAGCTTAGTATTAATTAGGCATGTTGTAATTTTGCTCGGGAAACTGAATGCTGTTTTGATTTCAAGAAAATAACAAGAAAAACAGTAATTTGTTGTTGATGGTGCTGCTTTCCCTAATTACTGTTTATTCTATACACACCAGCCCCTTTTTGGATTCTCCCAATGACAGACACCCGCACTTATTGTCTCTGTGTTGAAATTGGACAATTTCCAAAAATCACACTGATTGCACAGTTATAATCCTGAATACTGGTATAAATTGAACATGCAATGCTATCAAGATGATTGCATGACTCTGCTCTCAAGGAGAGCACAGGAAGAGTGGCAGCTGCAGACTTCTTTTTCTTGTATGCCAAGAGGTGGGGGAGAGCTTGGGCACAGTGAATGTAAATGACAAATCAGCAAGAAATGCTCACTCTTCAGTACATAATTCCTTAACAACATGGGAACGGCCATAGATAAGTGCAGTTCTATTTGCATCTATTCCATATGAATTAAGAAGGCAGAGCATGCTTCCCTGCACACTCTCAAGATCGTGTGAGGGGTTTCTGTAACAGATCCACTCTGGTAAGCAGCCAGGACTATCAAAGTGCATAAATAATTTCTATATCTGCCTTTTGACTTTATGGAAGATCCATGTTGGCTCTTCTTCAACACCTAACCCACAGTCCTACCTCTCCGCCTCAATTCAGGCTCTGCACAATTGATAAAAGCTGAGACTGTTGGTAGTGCTAAGCTGAGTGCCTAATTATTGAGATCATGACACTTCCTCACCATGTCGAACATTAATCCATCATTGTAACTATGCATTAGCGTCTTTGCAAGCAGGCGCCCAGAGTGAATTTAGAGAGTGAGCAGTGTGGAACTGGAGCCCTCCATCAAGAGATGTGATGACTGCCGAGAGGAGGGAGGCATGCCAGCAACTACAGCCTTTGCAAATGATGTCTGATGTGGTCTGGCGAATATTTCTGTATGAGCCACGAGGCTCTTAAATCAACTCAGTTTCTGTCGCTGTCAAAAGCATTGAGCTAAAATACTTTTAAAACAATTTTTCTCTAAGTATCAGCTTCGAAGAACTTTATTTTCATCTTGCTATTGAAGATTTTTTCTCACAATAACTCCAGTTTCTTTTTCAAGATTTTTACATTCACAGTACATGATAGGAACTGTCTTTTTGCTGGTTTGTTTATTTTTTCAACAGGTTATCAAATGGACTTATAGGCAGCGTAAGTGATGTCTGGACGGGGTCAATTCTGGTGATATCATCTCCCTGAGAAAACACTCATCCAATCAGGAACTCTCCAAAGCCTCTTCCCCTTGTCGGTCATTGGTTGAAGCAATATTTATTATCGATTTGAGAGGGCAGGCTGCCTCCACCTTTTGTTTTCAGTTTATAGAACCAAGGATGCCTATGAAGATTTTCTTTACTTTGCTCTCAAATGACGGGCAGCTAGCAGATGGTGGGGAGATATTTACAGAGTATAACAAAAAATGTCCTAGGTAAGAGGACGTATAGTTTCACTTACCCTGCCTATAGACTTCTTTTTTTTAAAACATTCTTATCTTTAACGCCTAATCCTTCTGATTGCATGCGCATTGGAAATACAAGATAGCTATACTTCTAAATAACATGTATAAAAAATGTATAACACTTCAAGTGAGAAAGAATTTATCCTTTCAATTTCGTTTATACTTGGCTTTCTCGAAAACAAAAAGCAGGTAAAATTTTGCACATGCATTTTTGAAAGCACTTCTCATGTATCTCATTTCTTACATTTCAAAAATGTGATTTGAAAGCTGGAAGTTATTAGTAACTGAATAGAAAACTAGATGTTTTTTAATCACTTAGAATAATTATTTTAATTAACTGAACAATCTGAGGGGAACTGTTGAGAAATAGCTGATTTGCCTTGATTGGACGTGTATAAAAGTTTTGTATGAAACATTCCCTTAACTCTGTAAACATCTGAGTCTCAAGAGCAACGCAATTATTATGTCAATAGAAGAAAATGACATTTTGAAATTAGTCAGCAAGTCTGAGGTGAAGGCCAGTGTGCTGAAGAGTTATTAAAGTCACTATTTCATGCAGGGTGAAGTACCTCTGTTGAGTGATGCAGAGCTGTTGATGTCACCGGTCATAAAAGAGGACTCGGACTGTTTTCTGACCGTGTCGTTCCACATTCGACGGATGCGACTCTGCGGGCACAAACAACATGCCAGAACACATCAGAATACTCACTCCAAGTCCTGTCAGGATGGTTAAATAATGAAAATGATAAAGACATAGCAGAGTTCTGGTAAATCTCTTTAGTCCTTAAGCTTCAGCCCTACTTATCTATGGGGATAAGTAACCTCCAATTAATGATGAGCTCCAGCATTAGAATAGGTAAAGTTAATAATAAAGTCATCAGTCAGGCCATCTGAATCAGCGTCTTGGGTTGCCAAGGCTCCATTTGTGAGAGTTCATTCTAGTTAATTATGACAGAGTCCTATGGGCCATTGCACAAGTTAAGGGTCTAGATATCCATCCACAGTGCTGATAAATTTTTATCCTGAGCCAGAGTGGCTCAGTGGAATACTTCAGATTTGTCAGATTAATATATAAAAGGTTGAGGATACTAAGAAATACCCATAACCCTCAACATGCATCTGTAATCGTACATGGATCTATCTGTGGGTCTTCCAGTTCTCCAATGTTCATGTTAATGTAACAGCCTTACCTGTGTTGTCCATTTGCTTTTATAGCAGCTTTTGCCCCTTCAGTGCTTGGCCCTCCACTTACACTAGTGTTTAGATTGTACCCAAAGCTCTTTTGAGAGTTAATTGTAATAACAGCCCTATACGTTTAACAAACTGGCATGGGTTATCAGCTATCTTCTGATTAAATAAAGCTTGTAAAAACATTTGCATAAAAACAGTTTTCTGGTTTGGATTTAGTTTTTTCTAAGTTTGCCACCAAATCTATAATGTAGAGTAACATTTTTATATGTATTGTATAGAAATGCACAAATGTCACAGATAATGCCATCTCAACTCTTCCCATATCAGTGGGCACGAAAGAAGAAAATCTTATGAAGTTATAAACAAAAATGGAAAAGGGAGATAATAAAGATAATCACAAAGAAACATAAAAACTATTTAACTACCTAAAGTATAGCAACAATTTACAGAAAAACAAAACAAGCCAGCACGTGAGAAGTAGAATAGGTGCAGAGATATCATTTCACAGTAGAACAATGGTGAGGAACATGAAGAGCATGGCAAAAATAATTGTTGGCTAATTGAAAAAATAAACAGATTTGTCAAATACCAAAATAATGTAGTTGCAGCCAATGTTGAGAATTACCATGCCTGTAATAATATTACTTTTTCCAGTAACCAGTAGTGTAACAGATTACTAACAGAACTTCAGTCATAACATTACAGTTTCTAAAAGAATAACTGATTTGATATATTAATTATTGTATGAAGTCTGCAAAGTGTGCAGATATGCAAAGCTCTAGCTTGTGTGTTAGCTTGGATGATGTAGGTGGAACCCCTCATATTCACCTGCTGGAAATGTGCCCATTATTTGATTAAAAGATGACAGGAAGATTTCCGTCAAATGAAAATGATATGTAGGTAACAAGATGTCTTCCAAGACTATGTCTTTACAACTGCTGATATGTGGACTGGTAATCATAAAAGTATTTTCAGGATGAAGTTTCATTCGAAAGAATGAAAGAAGCAGTTTTGGGGGATATAATGACTCACTTTTGGCTTGGATTAGTAAGTAAAGTGATATTACTTTTTTTATTCGGAAAAACAAGTAAGAAGAGTTTTATTTCAAATAGTTAGGGTCCAGGGTAAAACTTAGGTGGCTGGAACTGTAACAGATCTGGCTTCCTCCTTGATTCATTCAGCTGTCACGTCTCAATTTAAAGTGACGGACCTGGTAGGATCTACCGACTCAGCAAATGAACCCCCCATACCACTTGCTAGTGGTAGTGCACCACCTTTACTATTTGCCAACTGCCAATAAATACATGAGGAAGAAGATGGAAGGAAGAAAAACAAGCTGGGATGACAAGATTAACACTGGAAAGAGCTGAGACGGTTGCTGTGTTTCTGTTTGCCACTTGCATACACTGCAGTAGTGGCGATGACTGAGGAGACGACTCATACCCAAAGAAAGTTGGACAACATCATGTCCTGCCCACACCATACCCATTAAGCACCAAGTCGCACATCCCGCCACTCAGCAGTTTTTCGAAACTGTTTTTAGTATCTCACCCATGACAAGATTGTGTTTAATCCCCATATTTTTCCAAAAAAATCCTCTTGTATGGCTGCCTGATAGTGGAGGCATGTCAATGACTGAGTCCCTGAAAAAATACCCTAGCACCTCACTAATAGATAGGCACCTATGTGATACTGCATATGATTTTGTTTGAGTAACCTGTCAAAGATTGGTTACAGCTCTAGATGTTAGTATCATGACAGGCTGCCTGGCCACTCATGCTTCTTGTTACTGTAGTCTTGGAGCTCTGCAGTGAAATTATGGTCTAAATTTAAAAAAAAAAAAAAAAAATCCCACTGTGTAATGAACCAAATGTATCCCACATAAGAGCACAGAAGGGTGACTCTGACACCACTTTACAATGCCACCTTTACACCACTATAGCAGCAAGCATCATCAGCCTATGAAACAAAATATAATAAAGGAGCTGGTGGAAAGGTACAGATACAATAACAGAGCAGCTTTAATAGTGAATGTGGCACAGCTTTTAAGACCGGTTTGCTTTGCACACCTTCAGCACCTCACAGACAAGTGTCAGCTTAATTAAGTCATTGCCACCTCCTTGTCTGTTTAATCAAACCAGAGCAAATGCTCCTGAATTTCTCCAGTGCAAAAAGACATTTAGGCTGTTTTTCTTCATAAAAGCTTCGAGCATTCTGCAAATTATAAGTGACTCCAATGTCAACCTGAGATGACGCACGGCTCATATATTTTAACAGGAACATACAATGACACAGCCAATCCCATTAACATAATGTGTATCATGTTGTCCCCAGATCTGGGGACACAGATGGGTTGAAAATGATGCCTCTATTTCTTCGTGTTTCTTTGGACAGACAAACTGGAAGAGCTCATAGCTGATGAGGTTGACTATACTTCCCTGATTATGCATTCATTTAGAAGCGGCTGTAGTTAACATTAAACAGCCACATCTTTATGAGTGTTTCCATTCTCGTCTAGCTCGTATAAAGCAACTGAGCGTGAGGTTAGAACCTTCTTCTCAAAGCACTGTGTATAATTAAATGCTTTGATCTGCAGACAGAATCCGGCTTGTATCGTGGGATGTCACTGCTTGCATGACTCTGAAGACTATTTATAATTGAACACTGAAAACTGCTCAGAATATGTTTATTTTTGGTGTATCGTGGAAACTCATTGTATACTTTGTGTCAATGTTGGAGGAATTCATTAACCTTTTACTTTACAAGCAGACTTATCTCCTTATGCCTAGCATTCACATACGTTGGCAGAGATTGTTAGATTGGAGTTTCTGAGCCTGAACAAATTCTTCATAAAGCTGGAGCCACAATTTTACTCTGAGTCACTGTACCAGCATGAAGTTAAGATCTAGAGCGCTGAAAATCAACTGTACTCACACAATCTTTAATTTAACAAGTATTTCCTTTCCTTAACATCCTAAGAAGGACACATGATGGTCAGCTTTCAAGGTTTATATGCATTTGTGTGGTATCTTAAAAGAATTTAAAATGGGAAAAAAGAAAAAAAGGTGGAAAATGTCTCTCAACCTGTGACCCTGCAGAATAACGTCCTGGAGCACGAGAAGCGCTGCCCTTCACAGAGCCCATGGAGCTGTCAACACTTTTGCCACTGCAGCAGTGAGTACGCAGGCACTTCCCATACTCCTTACGTACCTATGCAAAATAAACACATGCTGGTATTACATATTTGTATGAAAAAAATCACTGATTATTTGGACGCTGATTTAATCATGTTTCACTATTTGTTATGTTCTTGAATACAACAAATGCAGGTTTCTGTCAAGCCAACTTATGATGACAGGAAGTTTTCCTTCCCAGTCTCACGTCATACTTGCTCACAACAGGAAATTGCATCAAAATTCTTAACTTAATTATGGCACAATTCTCGTAAGGTTTAATGTAAATTTGGAGTAAGTATACATGTCAAAGCTTAAAGAAATCTGTACCTTCTTCTGCAGCACACAGTGGAAGATGAAGATGAACATTCCCTGCAGGGAGTTGAAGATGGTGAAGAGATAAGCCATGACCACCGTGCTCTCATTGACATACATGAGGCCAAAGGCCCAGGTCAGACCCAGGAGACACAGTAAGGCTATGGCACCAATCACCCAGGATCTGGAATGGAAAGAAAGCCATGTTAAAAGACAACAAAAAACAAACAAGAAAAAAAAACATGACAATTGTTTTGAAGATTTCTCAGAAAAATTCTTGTGAACTTGGAAGAAGCAGTATCAGCTGTACCAAACACTTGATGGTAACAGATAATGTGATAGTCACAATTTCATCTGAAATCTTTTCAAGAAATTATTCTAACCCCATGAAAGGATGAAAAAAAAGATAATGAATGAACAGGATTAGGAAGGCTATGAAAAAAATGACAACGTCTGGCACTTTGTTTACAAACCTGAAAAGACTTAGACTGTGTTTCTCTCTCTGTCTCTCTCTCTCTCACTCAAAAAAAAAAAAACTCTGCTAACAATAATAGCCCGAACTGAAAAAATAACTTGAAGAAGTACACCAGTACATTACATGTTAGATCCTACTGCTCAAAGGTCTTAGATAAGTGTCTTTGTCAAGTCTCACTCGAGATAAAAAGTTTAACTGAAGAAAATGTCCTTGATAATCCACAGTCTATTGAGAATGAAGGATTCTCTTTGTGCTGGTACACAGCAGAGAGACGTGGCACTTCGTCTTCACCTGCAATCTTTTGGTATTTTGGTGACACAGTAGGTGAGGTAGGGTCAAGTTTAATATCAGATTTATGTCAGAGTCTGTCATCCACAGCAATTTACATGCGCAAGACCTTCTCTTTCAGTAGGTCGAATTGTTTCATACCCATCTGTTAGGGTGGTTTTCTTTCTGAAGCTTTTGATTTAAATAACAGATAAAGTAACAACTCAATTATTCTCACCAGAAAAAGCATGTTACCTTGGATACAGTACAAAACATTCTAGATTATATAAACCGATGTCAAATTTTTTGACTCTGCTTCCACATATACAAATGCAAGTTATTACAAGTATCAAGGCGTGGATGTTTCTTAGTTGTGGTTAAATGTCAGCCCAGTGAGGATGTAACTGTGCACAATTATCATATTGTTCAACGTTTCTGTGCAAAACAAAACAGGCTCAATCAGGTTTGAACCAAAAGGTAATTACATGGCAATAGAGAATATTTCTGGACAACAAAAATAAGTCCTGGCAGAGATAGTAAAATGGCATGATGGAAGTTAGATGTAATCTTGTGTGCTTACAGTTGACGGAGGCTTTCAAGCCCTCTGGAGAAATACTGAAATGATTTTAAGAACCCAAAAGAAGTCCAGATCATCTGACTGATCTTCAAGAACGCCCTTCCTGCAAGAGAACCTCCAGCTGGGATTTGGATCTATCGTATTAATTCACATTTTGAGTTGTGCCTTTTTTGTGCTTCTATAGATTGACTTCCAGTTGACAAATGTGCCACATTCACATTAAAGTGCTAATATTTCTATACAGTGCACCGTGCAGATACAGGTGCCATTTAAAAATAATCTTGGTTGTCACATCTTTAGGCTATGTATATCTAAGGCTGGAGTACTGTGGGCTTGCTAATGTGGCCTTCGACATGAGTGAGTGTTCCACTATTCATCATGTTAATGATTCAGAGAGGGAGCCAGATGGATTTGGGTGCTGATTTGTTCATACGGAGGAAGAAATGAAAGATGGCATTATGGAAAAGAAGGGCCCCCCTTAGTTTGTCTTACTTGATCTCAGGTTCATAATCCTGATAGCTGAGCAACAGAACAAAAATAAAGAAAACAAGCAGAAATAAATCAAATCATATGGGGACTTGTTATTACAAATGTGAGGCTCTAAACACAATGTACAAATTAAAACATGGAGAAGGAAACAATGCATAGACAAGAAAGATGGCTTGCTTGGCTGCAACTACATTCGCAGCATCCACAACCAAACACCAAGAAAAAGGCATTTAAAGACAATTGTCTTGGTTCGCAGAAGTATCTTGCTGCCCTCATAAATGCTGGCAGACTTTTGCATTTAAGCTCTTATAAATGGGCCAGGTGTGAGGTAAAAGAAAAGGGGGATGGGGGGGTAAAAATGATTTATGAATTCACTGGGGCGAACATTAAACATAATTTTCCCAGGGCTGTCTTAATGACCTGGTACTAGGGGTACTTCATCAAGGCGACTGCCACCAGATTGGAGACAGAAACACAAGCAGTAGGCCCCAAAAAGAACCAAATATTGTCCTCTAACCAATGGCAGTTATGTTCCTAGGATGGTGGATGATAGTCACAAGAGGTCATGATAAGCACATTTAAGAGGACAGGATGTGAAGAGGCTATATGACTCATATCGGCATAGCACAGCTTCTTTTGGAGTTATCAGATGAAAATTCGGGGATGATTTTGTGGACTACATGTTGGGAACCTTGAGGCAAAAACTTTAGAAATTGAATGAAAAGTCAGGAAAAAGCACAACAGGTGCCTTTCATTTGTGTTTTATCCTGTTAAGACTTTGACCTGAAAGCCACCAAGACAATCTCTTTTAGTTGTTATTCCCCTATCCTTTCAGTATCATTAATACAGTTTGAATAAAGTTATACATGAAAGTTAGCATGCTCTCTTTTAATGCTTTTTTTTCTGTGTGTAATAATATTAGAAAAATTATCTGAACATAGTAGGCCTTAAAATAAGGAAAACAAAACCCTAAATAGACAACACATTTTTTAACTTTTTAACTTTAACTATCAATTTTTTAACCAAAGTAAAACCATGAAGACAAAAACATGTCTATGTAAGGACAATACCAAGTACCCCTTTACTGCTTGGATAGGATTTGAGGGAGTAAGCTGCAACCAGGTGCTCTTAATCATCAGCCCCTGATGAACTGATCATCAGCAAGTGTTCAGATCTTTAAAAAGGTAAACAATTTAGTAGTTCGCTGGTATGGAGCTTTCACATTTCTGCTAACACAATGCCAAGAAGGAATGACACAAGCAACTAACTTAGATAACCAATTGTTATTGCACATCAATCCTGAAAGGATTATAAAGCTATTTCCAAATAATTTGGAATTTAATGTTCCATGCTTTAGAAAGTTATTAAAAATGTTAACCATTCAGGACAACTGCCAATTTTCCGAGGAGTGGATATCCCAGCACATTTTACTTAGTGTCTTCAGCATTCCCTATGGGATTAAAAAAAATGGTATTTACTTTTGCATATGACTGTGAAGTCAATGTAACTGAGACGTAAAATCAAACAAACTTATCTTAGACAGATTCTAAGACCACACTGGGATAAATTTCATGTTTAACATTAGGGGAGATGAACTAGGTGAAAGGTTGGGGAGATAGATTTTAACATCCAACAGCTACATTTTTTAAAATTTGCATTCATCATCATTTGCACGGTGTATTGTAAAAAATTACCTTTGTTTAACATGTTAAATTTCACAGTAAAGAAGAAAAAAAACTGGGCTCATCTCTGGCACTGCTGGTTTTCTAAGTAAAATTTAGGCTGGTTTTCAAAATACAATTCTCCTTGTTTTACAGTTTTATTGAAAGAAACAAAAATTTAAAAGGTGTGTTCTCTAAATGTTGTACCCCCTTGTAATATACACTCAAGCTACAGAGCATAATAAATAGGATTTCAGCAATTTAAGTTCTTCAGTTCAGTCATGCTCACCAATAAACATCTGCAAGAATGGCTATGTAATGCACATTCTGCAAAATGTTGCAAAAAAGTGCCTTTATCCAAGTGCAGTTTTGCTGTTTTAAATGTTCAGAAACTCCAAAACTGAAATGTTATTTCAAACTCTAGCCTCAAATTTCCCATTTCCCCTCAAATGACTTAAATTGTAGAGGCTGCATTCATGTCAGTGTCACAGACCATTTATGTAAGACATTGCAAGTGCTCAATTCAACCTGTTTTAAATCTGCAAAATGTCATTTCACAGGCTGTTTCTCAGAAATGTTTAAGACTTCAGTGGCACAACAGTTTTCATGACCGCAAGGTGGCTTTAACTATACTGCACTGAGATGCAAGTTTTGAAGTCAAAGCTGCAATCTTTTTAAAAGTGACGTTTGAGTCTATGAATCACACGACAGAAGCAGCTAGTGCTGCCGTGAACAGGTTAGGAGGGAGGGGAGACATCAAACACAATATCAATTCTACTCCACACCTTCGACTGAGAAATGCTTCATCTTACCAGTGCCATTCCACAATAACACATCCATCATAATACCGGTAGCTAAAATAAAGAGGAAAAAAATGTGAGATGAGAAACAGAAAGATGTTAAAGTCATACATGACATAAACTTAAAAAAAGAGGCAGGATGTGAGTGCTAATCAAAAGCAAAAAAAAAAAAAAGCAGGGAGAGAGAAAGAGATGCACAGTGAATGAGATGAAGCATTTACATCAAAACAAGGCAGAATGATGAAATCTGAAAAGAAGGCTTGACATCAAACCTTTAAGAGGAACCAAATAGCAGAAAGATAAAACAATAGAAGACACATCTTATTAAAAGAGGCCAAATTGACTTAATTAAGCAGAGCTGTTGAGATTATCAAACCAGTTCGAGTTGATAAATCAGAGAGAGAAGCTTTTAGTGAAACTGAGGCGATAACAGTTCTGAAAAGATCAACTATGATGTTTAGAGGCTGTTTTCTCTCACTGCTGAACCACACAGAACACACACGAATCTGTCTTTACCATTTAAGTGTTGAAAGAAACAGTACTTCATTTTTTTTTCTTTTTATGATGAAACCGAGGTACCTGTTGACAGGTATGACAGAATACGTGCAGCTGAGCAGTAGCCAACAACACCAAATCCAATTTTCTGAATGCGCCTGTGCAGTTGTGCGCTTCGTAATGACTCAAAAACCTCATGAGATGAATGAGGGGCCGAAAAAAGCTGCACAGATTGAACCCTTTTTTCCAAGGGCCATGTGAAAGACTGCAGACTATTTTGAAGTCAGTAAGACTCAGAGCCATGAGGTCAGCAGGTACGCTCAAGGGGTTGCACTGTTATAAATCACATGACACTAAGAACCCCGGCTGTCGATATTTTTTTCTGCAGAACAAACTACACAATGCATCTTGCTGTACAAAAGAGGGGTAACATAGATGGACTCGAAAAAGGGTGACCAAAATAAATAACCCCCTCCAAACCTATTGAATTGCAGTGCGCATTCTGTTGCATCACATAAGTGAGCAGTTGCTAAAACATAGCACTAAAAGAAAATAAAAATAAAAAGTTAAAATACAGTAAACATCCATTCTGTAAGGCTTTTCTATATTGTAAATTATCCAAAGTAACCAAGGTTTTTCTACGTTTGATCCACAGCATACAGTTAGGTCCAGAAGTATTTGAACAATGACATTGTTTCTATGATTCTCACAACAATGGTTCTAAAATATAATAGTAAAGATGGGATTAATGTGTAGAATTACAGCTTTACGTTAATAAGTTTTCCAAAAATATGATGTTGACGACTCAGGAGTTACAGCCATTTTCAACCAATAGGGCTCAAATGTATTTGGACAATTGAATGAAAGGAGGTGGATTATCCAAATAGGGTTAATCCTAATTCAAGACAAATGAAGCAGACAAAAGGTTTGGAGTTGATATCAGGTATTGATTTGGGGTTTGGCAGCTGTTTGACTGAAGCTATATAAGCTACAAGCTACCAACACACAGTCCAAGATCATCCCTGTGCAAATGAAAAGGGCCATGATTAGGCTGAAAAAAAAAACAAAACTCAAATACAACATAAATCTCTGAAAAGGAAAGCAGCGGTCTTAGGTCTGGCCAAATCAAATCAATATGTTTAGTACATTCTTAAAAAGAGAAAAAGTGCTGGTGAGCTTATTGACATCAAAGGGTCTGGAAGATCATGAAAGTTAAGTGCAGAATCCTTTACTGGGTGAGGAAAAACTCTTTCACGACATAAAGAGAATTAAACAACACTTTGGAGAAGGTAGGTGTACCATTGTCAAATATTTACAGTTAATTGCGCTCAAGAACAGAAGAGCCAGATTAGATTTTGCCAGAAAAAAACATCTAAAAAAGCCTCTACTATTCTAAATTCTTTGAACAGATGAAACCAACAAAAAAACTATATCAAAATCATGGGAATATAATGTTTAGAAAAGAAGAAAAGGATCAGATTATGGTCCAAAGCATCAAACACATCATCTATCAAAGTTGGTGGAGGGAGGATCATGGTATGGGCTTGTATAGATGCAAGTGACTGCTGACAAAAGTAGCAATTTGTATTATGAGGTATAAAGGGCTATACTCTGCTAACATTCAAACAAATGCTACAAAACTAATAGGACAGTGCTTCACAGTGCAAATAGATAATGCAGTTGGCTGATTTTAACCCAACAGATCATACTTTTTTAGTTATTAAAGACAAAACTGAAGTAAGAAAAGCCCACAAATAAGAACCATCAGATGGTGGCTACAATGAAGGCCTGGCAAAACCTGTCTAGGGAGGAAAGACAGGATTTATTGATGTCCATGGGCTCCAGACTTCAGGCAGACATTGACTACAAAGCATTTTCCTTTGTGTATTAAAAAAATGTATATTTTTACAAGTATGTAGGTGGTACTCTGACTGTAATTCCTAATTGGTCAGTGCTGGATGTTTGGGAAACTTCCATAACTAATGCTTGAGGTCCAAGCTCTGAACAGATCTTGATTTCTTTGTTAAATCTATTATAGTGGTGCATCAAGGCAAAAGTACTAAAAACGACTCTGTTCCCACTGTCAAAATACTCCTGGACCTGTGAGTTTGCGTAATTCCTGTTTGAAATGTTTGAAATTGATATATACATTTTTTGTACATAGTCTGCACATGATTTTTTTGAGAATCTGTTGTTAAGGATTTTTTTCCTGGCAGAACACCAGCTGTCTGCACAGTCTCAACACAGTCACAGAACAGCAAGGATATACAGGCCCCATATTCAAAGGCTTATGAAGAGTCGAGCTGCACAAAAATATGATATATACCTGGAATGACAGTACCTGGTCCTCAGGGCCCACTGTCCTCCATGTTTTAGACGTTCCAACACACTCCTTATTGAAATGATTGGATCGTCAGCTTATCATCAGGTCTGTCAGTGTTCACTAATATGAGCCAGGTGCGTTAGAGCAGAGCAACATCTAAAACATGTAGGAGAGTGGCCCCTCAGCACCAGGGTTGGAAAACACCAAAGAACACAATACTGCAAATTGATAGCAGCTGACAGATAGTGTTTGAGAATGAAAACAGAATATACATTTAGACCTTATTTAGAACTAGTACAGGGATACAGCAGTGATTGATTTTAAATACAATGACTAGATGGCATGGGGGTCACATGGGCAGGAATGATACCATGCAGTGTTCTGGGTTCCACCCACTTTGGGGTTGTGGTCTCTCGATGTGGAGAAAAATATTATCTGTGTGTTTTCTCTTGAAGCTCTGGTTTCCCACCAAATCTTCTTCGTTAAGATGTAGGTGTGAGAAACATTTACGCTTGTGTGAGCCATGTCCTGACCTCTTCCAAATGTTTTGACAGTGTCAAATTCAGAACAAGCTAAAACTTTGTAAAGCAATATCATATATATAACAACATGTACATTTGATCTGTACAGTTTCAATTATTCAGATAGTTTAACTGATTTTTTTTTTTTTTTTACATAATTTCCATTTGCTGGCATTTACATTTATACAACATTCAAAAGCTGGTTTGTAGTCTTAAATAACATGGTTTATCCAGTTACATTTGCCAGGCTGATATTTGATTTTTTTCCCCCCATTCATTTTCTTTCTTTTTTGATGTGATGTCTAAGTGTGTGTTTGTCATTTGGGAGAGAGCAGGGCAGACTGGGGCCATTGTGCTGAGACAGATCTGATGATGTGATGCCATGCACATTCATACAGATGGAGGAAAAAAACGCACACACACACAAAAACACACACAATAGTGCCAGAATAGTGGGCATAAAGCAGACTTATGTGACCAAAGTGGCTTAAAAATGTGAGGCAGACAGGAAAAAAAGAACACAGGACAAAAACCCTGATCCATCACAGCACACTGGCAGAAAAACAACTTTACACTATGGGTTGAAAGTGCCTGCTCTGACACCGGGTAGCTGGAGCTGACGGCAAAGAGAACGGCAGGAAAATGCTGTGTCATTCTACTGGGAAGGGCCACCTTAAAAACAACCTTTCAAGATGTGTTTTAGCATGAAACTTTTACAAGTTCAACTTTAATAGTTTATGAAAAGCAATATTGCAGAGGTGATTGCACTCTACATTTCCACATGGACCCTGAGGCCATAATACATGTGCAGTAAAATGTAATGCTTTTCATTAATCAGTACTGTGTATTAACAACATATCATACAAGCTTTGTGTGTAAAGGATCACTTGTCGAGCGAGTTAAAGCTGCACAACATATTTTATTTCCAATATGCTACACAGGACCTGTAATTTGCATTTGTATTATGTGAATGTTCGAGCTACCTAGCTAGCTTAAATTCCATCATTGTTTTTTTTTAAATGTAGTTTTAAACAATTTTCATATTTTTTGTCGCTCCTCCACTATAGCCAGACAATAACTAGAAAAAGCTCTCATGTTTAGTTTGTTTTTACCTCAATGTACAATGTAATATACATGTAGCTGAGTCAAAACTTATTTTGCTTCTATGTATTTTGACCACAGTTTTTTTTTTCCTGCAGAGATTAACGTATGTCACAAGCTTCTCAAAAGGCACCTATTAACAAGCAATATTTTTTCCTCTTCTGTGTAATATTATATTTTTGTGACATTTGCAACTATCATATTCTGTATGTGCTTGGCTTACTGACGGCTGGCACTGACAAGATCAGATATTAGTAGTATTACGAGCTTAGCTTTATCTAGAGTACACAGACAAACTAATTAGATCAATTAACTATTTTATGTTAAGATAAAAGATATTCCTGTTTGAAAAGATGCAGTATCTAATATGAGTTTATTTGAAGCAAAAAGTTTTGTACGTTCTCACCATTCTGACACGGGCAGATATTTCTTTCCTACAGTATAGATACACAATCTTATTTCTGACTTCAGCTACTTTTAGAACACTTGCGATAATTCTCTTATGGTACAAATGCATTTTACCAGATAATCTTTAAAAATACGGGAAAACATTTGCATGGAAAAGTCACTGTTGTCCCTTACGCATTTGTTTTATCTGAAACCAGCCAGGTAAGGGCAGATTAACAAACTAAAACACATGGAAGGCACACAAAATGAATATTCATCAGCGACATGTGGACGCCAGGATAACACCAGGTCAGGTCTCCTGGCCTTTACCTGAGCAGACAACAGTGTTCTTGAGATAATGATAGAAAAGCAGCAAAACACCGGTTTGATTTTAACCTGGACTGACACAACCTTTGAACATAATGGGAGGTGCTTACCTTGCAGGCTCAGACTCCCGTACCTTTGGGCTGGGTGTTCACAACCGCAAGTGTTTTTAATGATGTTTCAAAATATCAAAGGGGGGAGGTAGGACAAAGTGCACTGCTTGAAACAGGGGCTTCAATGCAGAGCACCGTTCAAAAGCTGATCTCTAACAGGGGGGTTCATTAGTTTCATGAGAAATAGAAAAGTTCAGCTCATGCCGAGTCATTCTCAATGCAATTCAGGTGTGGGAGCGCGTTCGGTGGCAGCAAGCCTCTCAGGCTCATATTGAAGCATTCTTTCAGTCTGCAGCAAAGCATCACAAACAGTGCTATTTCTGGGCGACGTCAGTGGTTATTCTGGGTGATCTAAGTGCTCTTACTTGATGTTGTCCAGGCAACCAGAGTCTGGTTTCAGAATGGCTGTGTGATGGAACATCTTGTAGAGAGCGATGCCCAGGAAGATCACATTGAGCTATGAGAAAGTGACAGAGAGAAAGGGAAAGTGAGACGGGAACGAGGCTTGTGTATTTCCTGTTTCAGTTCAATTCACTTTCAATCAGGCTTCTTTGCAGTACAAAGATGGAGCACAGCAGCCGGACTTGGTTTCCCACTTTGCCAAACAGAGCGCAAAATCATATGAAACCTCAGTGCAGGTGAAACAGACTGTACAGGAACCTGAGAGACGAGTGCTTCCGTCCGACTTATGCACACTTGTCTCATCATATTCACACTTAGAGGCACACACAGGGGGTTACTACAAGTGGAAGTGCTTTCTTATAATGTTTAGAGAAAAAATGTTTGCCACTTAAAAGAGGTTTTTTAAATGCAAGAGGGAATGTGGACATTTACTTTTTTAAGCTGTGTATGCAAAGATACATACATACATACATACATACATATATATATATATATATATATATATATATATATATATATATATATATA
>JAOWBL010000010.1:2486881-2549421 GCA_028564865.1 Zenarchopterus dispar
GCAGGAATGATCTCCTGTGTCGTTCAGTGGTGCATCTCGGTGGAATCAACCTCCCACTGAACGAGCTCCTGTAGCCCATCGTCCGATCCTCCAATGGGACTAGGCTTCATTGGTGATTGAGCTCCATTGGGAGTCCCAGCAGAATCCCTAATCGAAGATCCCAGTAGAGCTTGGTTGGAGTTCCGGCAGTTCTCATCTCGGCTTTGAAAGCACTCATTTCAGATGTTGCAACTGAACCAACATCTGAAATGATGATTGACAAAGAAATCCAACCAGAATAATGTAAGGTAATGCTAGTTAGCATCATATGTTGGCATGAGGTACGGTTTGCTAAAATAACATTTTTTTTTGGTGACTAAGATAAGGCCTCTGCAGAGTCGGCTCCGACCAAACCAGTATCACCCAGACCCTGAAAAATGTGCTTCTTGAGAACTCTTCAAAATACCTATAGGTTTGGGACATTGGAGAGTTTTTGTCCAAATTATTTATTTTTTGTAAGTGCTGTGGTTGATATTCAAAAATGTGTATCACTATATGGCGTGTCATGGAAAGTAAGGACTTCTGGTGATATCTGGTGACAAAGTCATATCTACAGCTTGACTTTGGCAAAAATATTAAGACGAACACCGATCTCACTACAGATTTAAAGGAGTTGGATCAATACAAGTTATTTTTTGAGGAAGCAATGGACTGTTCCAGTTGGACAGAGGTATATGTCGGGCTTGCATCATGCATGTGCATCTGCACCCAGAGCTGCATGTGTGCCTGTGAGGAGGAGATGGAAAAAGGTAGTGGAGTACCAGTTGGAATGGGAGCAAAATCAATCATAATCGCAGTGCGGATTACTCCAACACTGCATACTGAGCAGAGTTCACTTGCTTTCTCTCCCAGCTCTCTGTCTCCAGCTCTTGAACAACCCCCCAAAAATCGTCTCAGCCGGCGACTGCAGCGGGGTGACAAACTGCAATATATTCTCTACATCTCTCATTCGTTTTTCTGGACGGCTCCGTGCCCGGTGGTGGCATAAATGCTCAACAGGGCAGAGAAAAGAGGAAGAAAGGAGCTCAAAAAAGGGATCTCCGTGGACCATTTAAGCGACGACCCGCAGGCTAAGTAGGGTTAATGAGCAGGAGGGGTTGGGTGG
Source organism: Zenarchopterus dispar (assembly GCA_028564865.1). Lineage (NCBI taxonomy): Eukaryota > Metazoa > Chordata > Actinopteri > Beloniformes > Zenarchopteridae > Zenarchopterus > Zenarchopterus dispar. Next base: position 2,488,026 of record JAOWBL010000010.1, read on the forward strand.
GGATGGGAATGGGGAGGGAGGAGGGAAAGTTGTGTGTGTGTGTGTGTGTGTGTGTGAGGGGGTACTTACCATAATTATCAAGGTTGCTGGGCCTATGAAACTCCAAATGAAGTATGTGTCCAGGCGAAGCCAGCAACTGAAACGAAACAGAAAGAGTGAGAGGTGAAGGAGAGCTGAAGGGAGACGATGGCAAATATCAGCTGAGAAAGTGAGGGGGGAGGGAGAGAAAGATTTGAGGTTATAGCTTTATATTCTTGCTCTGAGGATATACATCAAGTGGGAGGCTGGAGTGACACAGAGGAATAGGCACTTCAAACATAGCGGCTTAAAGTGGCTTAAAGAATTATGACCATCAGAGAGAATTTGGAGGAGAGTGGACTCGGTGTCAACGCAAGCCATCATAATGTCCTTTCAAAGCCAGAAAAGGTGCACTGTTCAAAGTTTTTAAAAAAAGAAAGGAGAAAAAAACAGGAAAATCATCCAGCTAAAACTAGAAAAGATATGTGATGGTAACCAAAAAAAAAAAGAAAAAGTTTTTCTATTTAATTTCTAAGGTTAAGGTGTCAAATTACCATCACAGATGATAATTTATGGATGATTCAATTAGTGTTCAATTGAATCATATCCGTATCACTTCAAGGGAATTGGATTGACCTTGACCCTGACAGACACGGCCTCACGCAGTCCTTAAGCACTCACCAATGTGTCTTACATGTTCGGTTAACCATGATTACTCTACAGGGCCGATATAATTACATCAATAATGAAATCAAGTGCTCTCTTGACCTCATACTTCATATCAAAACGATACAGATAGTCTATTTCTCACTGCTGGAGAAAACTAAATACAAGCTAGAAGAAACAGGGACAGCGAAAGGTGACAGTGCTCTTTTAAAATGGCAAAATGAAAAAAAAGAAAGAAAGTGATTCACGACCTGTGGTTGAATTATTAATCTTTTAATCTCCGCTGCTGCAGCAGATAGACGCCTCCATTTTTGGCAGCTGGAAAATTACAGTTCATACCACAGCGTTGTCATTCAGGCTGACAGAGAGCAAAAATGGAAGTGGCAGAGAATTAGCTGTAATTCAATAGCATTTTAAGGCAAATTGAGGTGTTTGGGGGACTTTAGAGGGCTTTAGAAAGTGACTGTGGGTGAAGAGCATTGAAGTTAATAATGCCCTAAATCTTCAGCCATCTGTATTTCATTAAATGTGAGGTTGAACTTTCAAAATTTCCCAATTTTTTTTAATGTTCTTTTCCTAGAAACCTATGCCGACCCAACAAAATAAAACTACAAAGAAAAATCAACAAATGCCATTTTGCTGCTATTTTATTAAATAGAAAAATACATCTTAAACATTTGCCACCAATAGATTATAGTAAAAAAAAATGAAAAGTAACAATAAAAAAAGGAGAGATTGTACTTTTGCTGTAACTGGAACTTGATACGTCTCGCCTTATTGTTATCAGTGGATGAGAAGAGGCAACAAAACAACATGTGAACACACAAAGCACTGAGTATTCACAAACAAAAGCTGAACAACATGCAGAGAAATCTGGCAGTCCATCAAAGCACATGCTCCAAAAGTTGCTGTTATAAATTATGCTCAAGGTTCTATTGTTTCTCCTCTTGCTCTTCTGATCACAGTGAGATTTAAAGACTCGGGAGACGGCGGGAGCTGTGGGCTGTCATTTTCTTTCTGCCTCCTCTTACCTTCTTTTTTCCACTCTTGTCATGGTCGTGTCTGGCTTTTTGGAGAAAGCAAAGTCTCCCGCACCGGTGTGCTACTTTTTGTTTCTCCTGCAGAAACAGCACTGAAAATCCAAACGTACAACCAGCCTAGCCTCCAGCTGTGTTCTTGAACAGTGTTGTAGTGTATGAGCCAACAAATCTGAACATTAAGTAGACGTGCTGGTTTTATAGAAAAAGGAAACTCTCAATCTAAAATAGTTTGAATGTAAATGATTACAAGAGTATTTGATCCAGCCTGCAGTTGCAAAACACATTTTTCCATTCAAATTTGAAAAACTTGCATAGCAACTTTATATTATGTAGAGCTATTTTTAACTGTTATTGATGCTATTGAGAAATAACCTAACACATTATCTGTATAATACAAGAAAACTACTGTAAACCACATACAATTCCATGTAAAATATGACATACACTATATATCTGCTTTCCAAATTCTGTCTTGCACATTCATGCAAAAAATGTGTGTGTGTCAGCTTGCAAACAACTTCAGAAGATGAAATGATCAGTTATCAGGTAGTAAAAAGGGCTTAGCTGGAGTTACAGTAAGAAGATAAATGTCATTTTCAATTTATTGCACGTTCTATAAGGCAACACAACAGCTTCTTAGGCCATTTTTGATCAAGCAAACAGGGCGGCAGAATACTTTGCTTGCAGTTGTGGTAGCTTAGCAACCCTCATCGAGCATGTGACCCTTGCCTTGCTGTTCCCTTGAAGTATCCCACTGGTGATTTAACGTCTACAGTATGTTTATAGGCTTGATATGAATGACTGGAAAGGATCTGGAGTCAGCATTCGTTAGGCTTTTGAGATAGAAGCATTGAACATGTGTCAATTTTTACATACAGGAAAAGTCCATTACCGTTCTTTTAACCGTAAACACAGAGGCTCTGCATGCTCAGTGGACCACAAACAGCTAACATTTACTGTATCAGCAACAAGATTACTGGAGCTTACAGGAAGCTATACTTCCTTTGATGCATTACTTTCATTAAGCTAGAAAAGGAACTCAGGATCACATCTCTGTTTTGCTGACCACTAAAAGCCTCGCTTGACTAAAGAAGGGTTAAGGTGTTCCTCAAGGGCACAGTTGGAGCATCCCTAGAGCAACTGCATGGAAATGATAGTCAAATCAATGAATTCTCTGTGATCTCAGATATGAACAGGGGTCTTCACAAGCTCAGGCTACAACGGCCTTTTATAGGCACAGTTATGAGGAGTCGCTTCGCATGCCGTGGCTTCATCCATCTACTTCATCCCATTGCTACTTGTTGGATATTTCTGCTCAAAGTGACCCCACCACAACAATACAGCCATGGCACCAAGAACCAATTTGCGGCAGGACAACGTGCCATCCTAAAACCACCGCCGCCACCTTTTGCTATTCACCCTGTGTCTCGCTTTATCCCTTTCCTCATCCTTCAATGGCAGCGTATAATTGTTCCACCAGTGGCAGGCTTTAATTATTCACATGATGCCAAGGCTCAGGCGGTGGCAGCTATCACCTCATCCATCACCAAGAACTATTGCACCGCCAATCTACAAATGCACTGTCTGCCAGTTGTGTGGCAGCTTATGTGTGTGTGGCATACATGATAAACATCTCAGCAGCAAACTGCTGATGCTGGTCTTCATTATTTTCAGATGGGTAGGAGATTAACAGAGAGGAATGGAGAGCGATCCTCTGCTTGGCATTACGCTGTTTTATAGACTGCAGTGTATTTCACAGTGAAGAGAGGGGGAATTATGTCTTATGTAGCTTCTGAAGGAAACCAATAGGCATTGTCTGTCATGCCCTGCACTTTTCGCTAATCTCCATCTCTTTGTTCACACTCCTTACCTCCTCCCTCCAACCTCTCCACTCCTGTTCTGCAACTGGTGTATCCTAAGATGTAAAAGGCACTTACTATAGTACCTGGTTTTTAATCCAGCAATGATATCTACCTAAATAACAATTTTTCCCTGTCTAAACAATGTGAATCCAGCAATAGGAAAACATATGACACAATTGCTCTTTTGTTTAATTAAAAGTTGATGGCAAGCAGCAGCTCTTGGACAAATTGGCAACTCAAACAAATAAATCCCAAAATGAGCTGACAAAAACAACAGTGATGAAGTGCAAATGTCCCAAAAATTTGGTATGGATTGCTCTACAAACAATGGAGGCTATACTTCCAGTTCTACCTTCTCTTTTATTGCTTATTGCTTCCTTGAATTGCCATACTTTGGATTTAAAAGCACTTGTTCCATTTAAAAAAAAAAGACCTGAAATACATTTTCACTAGGTTTATTCTAATGCAATAAAGAATATTATGCAACTGTTAAGCCTCATCCATATTCTGCACAACTACTAAAGAGATCTTCACTCTTGGAAGTTGACCCATAAGGAAGTCGTCTGAATTCTACCAATCTAATTATCATCTCGAGATGTTTCAAAAAGGAAGCATCTGTGTACTCACACTCGATCCGTGCCATAACTGCGGTAGTCCACGGCGGCTGAAACGGCCACAATTAACGCAGGAACTCCGTAGCCCACTAGGTAGAAGTAACGCCGGCGCGAGTGCTCACTCTCGAACACCTCCACCAGCATGATATAGAGTTGCACGCCCTCGAGGAACATCCAGGTGAATGCGGCCAGGAAGAAGAAGTGGAGCAGGGCGGCAAAAACGGCACAAGCAATCTGGTAGGAGAGAGAATGTGAGAAATGGACCGGAAGGGGGGAAAAAAAGAAAAACGGGATTTTTGCACTGCTGCTGAAGTCAAGTACAAATAAATTACCCATTATCCTTTATACCCTTAATTTCCTAAAAGATTAAACTGCATGCCAAAGGCCATAATATGACTAGCAAAGTGAGCCATCCAAGCGACTGCAACAAACAAGCATTTTTTTGACCTCCCCGTGTCTGTGTCTCCAACAATTAGCATTGCTAAGCTTTGTTTGGCTGTAGTGATTGGAAGTTTGCCTGTTGTGACTGGCAGAGGAATGGTACAGTTACTGAGCCCATGTGGTCCTGTTTACTGAAGTTGGCTCGGATGAAAGAGAGACATGAAGAAGTGAATTCATCAACCCAAGAGCCATTTAGAGCAACATCAAGGCTAGGTGCACATAATGGGCTTACACGATCTCTGAGCTGACAAGGATAAGTAAATATGAGACATGAGTAAAGCAGAGTTCCATTCACATGTATGTACACGAGCTTCTCAAGATGCAGTGATTCTGTAGACTGATCCAATTATTGGCACAGTTGAACATAACTAGAGTATTTTGTCACTGAAATTGATTCAATTAGATAACTAAAGGGTTGAGTGGACATTAATTGCACTTTAGGAGAGTGATCTTACTATTGGGCTGTGAATCTTACCCATAAAATGTTATGGAAGGAAAAGGTAAATGACTAAAGCTTTATCTTTAACTTCACAGGAAGTTTTCTCAGTGGCTATTGACTTTTTCTTTTTTTTTTTGTGATAGTTCTCATGGTCATAAAATTTAATAATATAGATATGTAGTTACTTAGCTTCCTTGTCTCCAACGTTTGCCTTTATAATACTGTGTCAGTAAGTAGTTCAAATGGTTATATAGACTCAGACTAAAAGGCATATGTCAGTATCTAACCCAGTCTGACCCAGCTAACTTCAGTCATGAATGCTGGCATGCAAAAACAGCAGAGGGTGCATGTTGATAAAAATCCTCTGCCGACCAGCATACTCCACAATAACTCCACTTTTGCCTGCTGCATGAGTGCTGGGCATGTAGACTCAAAGATAACTGTGCAATGACAGAATGCCTCCACCTCCTACTACAGCTGAGCCCTCGTGGGAAAGAAATGGCATCAAAACTACAGTTATTAAACCAGAAAGAAGGCTTAGTGTATTGAACAGCTTAATCCAGATTAGCCTGAAGTAGTTGAAAATTGAAAAACTGCAATAAGAAGTGGTTGTGGGGAGAAAAGATGAGCTCGCACTAGTGAGCTACTTGTGACAATGTTCACCATAAAAGTAATCAGTGTGCAAGAGCATGACATGTGTCGTTGAGAGTACGAGTGGACTTTAAAGTATGTGTTTGCTTCTGAGCAACTATGGGAAATACAATTTGTTGAATTAAAAAAAATGCTTCTTTTCTCTTTGAACTTCTCACTGAGCTAAGCAGCATCTAAATAGTCTCTGGCTGCTCACACTCAGCAGGAGGAACTAGCCACAGCACCGCAGGATACCAAAAGTTATAGGTTTTCACAAGACATTTTAGGCTTCAAAATGAAAATGAGGGACACCTTTAAATGGAGATTTATCATGACATACAGAAAAAACTTCTTTCGAGTTGAAATAGTGAAACGAGTGCAGAACCAATGCAAACTTAGGTGATGAACCTAATAATGTTCTCATTTCCAGTCCTTGAAAGATATATTTCCTTCACTTGCTAAAAACTGATTTCAAATTTTACTGAGGTAGATTTCATTCTGTTCCTAAATTGTTATTATTCATAATTATAATTTGGTCTCCTAATCTCCATTTACAGAAGATCCACAATGACCCATATTGGAGACACTATTTTTTAGCATGTTCAAAATAATATATCGTTAACAGTTGCAAAGGTGGACACATGTTACTAAATTTTACAGCAAAAGGTTATGCGCTGGGTTTACAAATGTCTCTTGCAACTGAGTGTGTGAAAAATACCTCTTTTTTTCTTGAAAGTCAGAGGGTTGGCACAAAGCAAAACATTGTCTCAAACTAACATATTCTTTGAGAATTAAAAAGAGTAAGGGTTACATTTAAATTCAAAACTCAGTTTCAAAACTACCACAGAATTCCATGGAGGAAAAAAAAATACACTTCAGAGCATTAGATAGCAGAAATGAAAATCCATACATCAACATAAAGACTTTCAAATAAAATAAGAGCTCAAATGTCTCAGCAAAATCTCAGCAAAAATAAACTTAACAAAATCCAGTCATTACCTACAAATAATGGAAATTCAAATAGCTATACCTCATTTGTGATGTCTAACATTGATACTGACTTCATTTGATGGCTTTCCTTGATTTAGTTTCTTGGTTTGCTCCGAATGCACTTAAAGCCATGAAGTAATTAAGTCTTTTTACCCCATAAGATGCGGTCTTACCGGCTGGTCACTTCTATTGATCCCCACCAGAAAGAGGGATTCAGCGATGAAAAGACTGATGCACAGGTTCTTATGGATGGTGTTTCGATCACTCTGGAGGCCGCGGAAGAAGCAGAAGGTGAAGAGGCTGATGAGCAGGCACACCAGTGACAGGAGTATGCCCACCCAGGTAATGACATCCAAAAGCATGTCATGAACAGGGTCTGTGTTCTGCAATGAAAATGATAGCAGAAAAAAAATACTCAACACTGTTGGAAAAGAAAATCCTAAGAAGATTTTTTACTCCTTTGCTTATGGTAAATATCAGAATTTAGGGTTCATCTTAAGGTAAAGGTAGCATTAATGAACTATATACATATATACCATAACACACAAAGGCAAGAGTAAACAAATCAAATAACAATAAAATGAAAATATTCCTCAGCTTATATTTTTAATGTTGTTTTCTGGCTGCAAAATGTAATCACTCAACCCTCCAATAAACCACTACAACCAGCCACAGGTGGCAGATATGAATCATGAATTTGTCAGTGTAAATCAATTTAAAATGCCCCCCTGTTGTTTTATTTTGGTCACGCAACAAAGCGAAACAAAGAGAGCAGCCCAAAGGGCCACAGGTGTCTCAGGCTAGAACAACAGGAATTCAATCAAACCATAACACAAGCAATATCTTCCACTGTCACCTTTAGATAATTTTCTCTTCTATGATTGTATGTTGCCACCACAGCTAGTTTTAGGCAATAAAAAAAAAGCAACAAAAAAAAAGCTTTTTGCTGATGGTGAGTCTGTGGCTTCCTGATAAGAACCAACACTTAGTCAAGTGTAGCCATAAAAAAAGAAAGATCACCAGCTTATGAAATCCAGATGTGCATAAGGAGATGGGAAAACAACATTTAGCCTTTTAAGGCAAAATCTACGGAATTACTTTTTTTTACTTGACCACATTAAAATAAACACATCAACAACAGCAGCACTAGAACTTGTCTATGGTTATAAAAGCAAAACAAAACAAAGTTTTATGAGGAGCAGACCATGCAGAATATCAACTTCTACTTTCATAGTCTAAAAGGTTGGTAGTGTTAAGGCATTTTTGAGTTCAGCTAAGAAAAAGCTTGGGGGTCTGCCAAAAACTGTCAGAGAAGCAGGAATCAAAAAGATTTCACATCTTACAAGCAGATGTCAAAGAAACAGATGTTCAGACTCCCAGAGCCATTCACATGTGGATTTCTGAACTACACTGTCATTAACTAATAAATCTGCTACCAGTAGTGAGGAATAAACTTATGTCAGATGCTTTTTATATGTAAAATACAGAGACAATAAAGTGACATCTCGATTTATTAGCCTGATGTAATTAGTGCATCAAAACACTTTGGTCAGCTCATGTGGCATCCTAATTTCCCAAAGTGACTATCATTTATCCCAGAATGTGGGCTTCTGATTTTAGTTCTTTGTTTATTAAAAAAAAAAAATATTAACAAAGCAACAAGGAGGTGGGGGAAAACTGCAAGTTTGTTGAGTACTTAAAAAAAATGTGCTAACATTTTGCTATCTTTTGACTGATTTTAAACAGACAGAAACTAGATCATGTGTGAGGAAAAAAATAAAGTGTGAGGTTTAACAGGTAAATGCTAATGTGAACTACCGTCAATTATGTGAGCACTATTTGCCAGACTTAAAGCGGAGCTGCTTGAAATTAAAGGCTGTGCATGCACTTTTGCAAGCCAGAAAATAATACATGGGTCTGAGCTACAGCACAGGGATAAAACCAAGGGAAATATTTGCATACATTGGGGAATAACACTAAAAAAGCCTACTAATATGTCTAATACGTCTCTCAAACAAGCACCTCTTTAAATCATATTTTGGCCAAAGTCAGCAGTATTTTTACAAGGGGAAAAAACTTAGTGGAAAAGCCTCGTTTGTGGCAGCTCAGCTAACGCTAGCAGAGTGGGGAACAGATGCTGGTCATTAACAGGCTCTGGTACAATAACAGCCGCAGCGCTCCTCGAGTCTGGGGAGAGTTCTCTTTTGATTTTCCTGCCTGATGAGCCGTTGTGTATATGTTGGAGGGGTGGATGAAGGGCTGGCAATATGTAGCATAGAGCAGACATGTGTGTGTGTGTGTGTGTGTGTCTGCATACAAGTAATTCTGATTCCAACCCCATTATTTTACTGGATGTAAGCAAATGTAAGCATTTGGGCTTAGTCAGTTCTCAGTTCGGTGACAACAGAAATATCGATGCAATGAGGGGATACTAGCCATGTCACATTGTGAGGGGACCCCAAGTTGTTTTGTGTTGTGCAGTGGCTACAGGCACAACACAACACAATTCACCATCTTACCTTCAATTGGAGGGGGCCAGGTCAGAGAGAGAGAGAGAAAAAAAAGACACCAAAAGAAAAGGATACAAAGCTATAGAAAAAGAGCCAGAAGGGTGGGGAGTGTATCTACACTTGGGTGATGGATTTACTGTGAGATGATTTCTTTGTTCTCAGAGGTGGATGATGGCTGACGCGTCACCAGCAACAATGTCTCTGCTGGACAGGTTCCTTTTACTGGGGGCTTTGCCCAGGCAGGATGGCAAATGATTTGATCTGCAGAGCTTCAGCACCTAACCTCACACCGACAAGCCTCCATGATGGGAATCCATGTAAGGGTCTCTAGAGTGGGTGGACCTAATTTACTCTGAAATTCACTCCCTGTGCTGCAAGGGCGACCCAGTCATACAGCATCCATGTTACTTAGCAGGGCGAGTACATTTGTGCACTTTCAATTTGTCCTCTAATCTTTCTCTCTTATATTTCACTCTTATTTCTTAAACACACATACATTTTATTTCAGATGGATGCCTGAGGAGATTGGCTTTGGCCCTGATCTGCTGGTGCATAGCGCAAAATAAAAATTCTGGGCACTTGTGAATCCTGACATGAAAGAACAACACCGTACAACACACATTTCTCACTGCAGACAAATCATCAAAACTTGATATAACATTATACGCCTTTAATTATTATAACGTCTTGTGCCTCAAGCCAAAACCTTCTGAACCAGCTCTCTGAAATGTGGAAGAGGGTGGAGTGGTGAAGAGAACAGAGTGTCAATCCTTTATACCTCAAAGAACCGCTCTCAGCATGGAGCCATGAAGCCAATCCAGTTAAAATGCATAAATCTCCCTATGCGCCTCCAGAACTGGTGTTTGACTTATGAAATACAGTCAGACAGGGTGGACTGTTGCACTGAGAAGTAGTGGCCCACTGCAGGGAGTCATGTGAAAAGTGCACCCACGGTATGACCAGGGATTTATGAGCTGCGCAGAGATGGGGAACAGTTGAGGAGAGGGCACATGAATCAGGGGTCCTGGCAAATTTGTCACGTTTAAAAGGGCTGTAAGAAAGATTCCAGCTTGTGTGGAGGGAGTTGACATTCAGCACATGCACCTTACGTCACACTGTGCTCTAAGACACAACAATGCTCGAGCACAAGTTTCAGTTGCTATGGCAGTTAACATTGTCTGCCTCCACTTGCTTGTACTTTTACATATAAATACATTTAGTTTGAGTCCTCTCTCTTAGCTTGTGTGTGCAGCAGTGGAACATGCTTTTAAGTTACATCATAAAACTCAACCTTGACTGTCCTTTCTCATCAAAGGTGCTGTCTGATGGTGCCACCGTGGGGATGTTCCATGAAGACAGTGATGAATGTTACCCAAATATCACCCTTTCCATCATCTAGTGTGATGTGCCATTGATTTATGCTTTCTGGTCTATCAGGAATACTGTCATCTACCTGTAGCTCGATGGCTCCCAGGGGCCTATCTCAGCGCGCAAGTTTGGTGTGTAAATAATGGGCTGTACATATAAAAATATAGACTTGCTCAGCCAAGTCTATATTTTTTATGTTTTTTTTTTGTTTGTTTGGAGCTAGGGCTGATGCCTTTTCCAAGATCTTACAGATTTTTTTTTCTGTTGTTACAGTCTTTGTTTCTTACTTTCAAGGCTGAGCTTATCTATGAGATTTTCATGGGTTTTCATACGTTCTTTGCTTCTTTTTTTCATCACCTTGTTTAGATTATTATATTTTTGTATTTTAGTTGGCTGATTTAAAACATGTATACTGTGACTTCTTGCTTTAACTTTCCTCAGGTTTTTTTTCTGTCTCTCTCTATACAGTATATGCAATTGGCACACAGTATGCAGCACTCTCTTTCAGTCACATCCTGATGAACATTTGAGAACAGAATGTTGGCACTTATTGTCTTAACAAGGAACACTTTCTTCCATAATAGTTCCATTTTATTTTCCACTCGTGCCCAGAAACATACTTGTTTTAGATTAATGTTTTTTGATTTAAATTGTTCCAGCGCCTGCCCATTTCCTGCCTTTGAACCTAGTGGTTAGGTCGTTGTCAACCACATATCATGGCATCTTAAAGAATTAAATTCAAAGATTTGAGAAATAGTTTTAGAACTTTGTATTCTACGATTAAAGTAGACTCTAACAAAAGCAGTCACCATCCATTTTCTAATGGGAATTCTCTTGTGAATATGTTCTGGTGACCCTCCCAAAGTACAGCCATTTCCACTGGTAAGGAACATATCAAACTAATTGCAATGACTTAGCCTTTATGCAATGACACACACATATAGGAGTCTCCAAAAGCCGCTATTCAAAACAAACAAGATGGCTGTCGTCACATACTTTGTTACTCTGAATGATTGTATAGCTATCCACTGTTATCCAGAGGCAGTTTCTTTTGGGTCTACTAGTTCTATTCCTTGCAAATCAGAACAAGGACAATTCTTCATATTGACGTGGAAAACAATTAGAAAAGATGCTAAACAGGCTAATAAGCTCCTGCATGTGCTATCATGAGACAGTGACCCATAAAGACCAGAGCAAAAACTAAACCATGGAAAGGTCAACAGTTCAACAAGAAATGTGAGTATAGTGTCCAAGTTCAACATAGTTAAACATAGCCTTTCAAAATGAAGTCAAGTCGAGTAATTCTTTTTTTTTTTTTTAAATGTTTCAAACATCTTTAATGGTAGTAAATTCAAAGCTCTGAGATGGGATATATTGAGGTTACAGTCATTGGTGTTACCAGCACAACCACATCAAAGCACACTCATCAAAGCACACCCACTCACATCAATCTCACCAAAAGGCTGTATGTTATCATTCTGAAAGATACAAAAGACATATAATCTCTTGGATGCAGCTGCAGTCTGTCAGTTTGTTGTTAGTTTGTTTGTATGGCCAGTGGCAAGTCTCTGCTCAGACTGAGGGATCTCTTGTTAGATTGCCAAGAATTAGCAAAGGTAGGACTTGAGTAGTAAATCAGGCAGCAAAGATGGTGGTCAATGTCACTGTGATTGTCTTACTGGCAGTTATCTGATTCTTGGCATCTATCAGACACAACAGGTGTGTGGTTGGACTTTTCCTGAGTTTTGTGAGCCTTAAAAAAGAGAAAGAAATTTTCCACTCAAAAAAAGCATATTTGGGTTTGGGTTTTAAGACATTGCATTTCAGACACCCACAGCCAAAATGTGTTAATTTTCCCCAGAAAGTTTTATCACAAAAATATATCATACATAGCTTAGAAATTATTCAAAAGCCCCAACTTCAAATCTAATTCATCCCTTGGAAACACACTATGAGGTGTTCTACTGTTTCGTGTCTACTCCTCATATGATATGCAGTACCTGATCATTTGACAAGGTGTAGTGCAGTAATACACATTTAGTGGTTTAAAAAAAGTCTATTTTGCTTCAGAAGAGTGAAAGTTTAGTCAGAAAATTTCCAAAGACTTTAACTTGTATAATAAGAAACTTTTTTTTTTATAACTGTAATACATGTAAGGTGTGACACATATATAATTACTGTATAATGATTGTAATTTTAAAACAATGCATCACACTGCTAAATTAACACCCATAAGTAGACTTTCGAAAGCAATCAAAATTTCCCAGTTCATGTCAGCTAACACATGAAACAGGTTTAAAAAGACAAAATGACAGCATTCGTGTCACTTGGCAATCAAGAACATTTTGCCACTTTTAATTTGCGTCAAGGCACTTAAAATGTATCATTAACAAAAAAAAACTGAACCTAATGACTTCTGACCTTGACATTCATCATTTCCAGCTAGTCCAAATGATATTGGCCAAAAACAACGAAAGAAAACAAGAATAATGATGATTGTAATGCTGGAGTGTGTATCCTTCTACAGGAAGCAAAATTGCAATTACAAGTTCTCTGAGAAATAACCAAGGCTCAAACATAATATGCTGCTCTCCGAGGGTAATGAGTAATAACAACGAAGAGCTAAGCAGTTCTATGTTCTGTTGCCATGGATACAAAAACTGATAGTCTCTTCAGTTCATGAAATTTCTTTGAATGGTGTTTTTCCCCAAACACACACACCCACTTTCTCTCCATTCACCATGTTGTCAGATCCAGCATGGTGACAGTTTGTCAAATAAAAAGACTCCATAGCTTCCATTTAGCGGCGGCTTTCCAACAAACTACCTTTTATGACATCCAAGTGGAAAAGATAAAGAATAAGGCGAGACGGAAGAAAAAAATACTGTCACTCAGAACAGGGATGTGACTACTGTCCACTTTCTTTGTGTGAATGCTGTGGCACAAGCAAGCCAGACTTTTCTTTTCTCGGGCATTGGCTTGACTGAAAGAGCTCCTTAACTGCTTCCCTTTTTCTTTGTTTTTTTTTTTCATTTTTATTTTTTTTTTCCCTACTTTGCTTTCATCACATGAAGGCTCTCATTCTTCATGGTTGCCTCACTATTCCAGACTCGGCTTCAACCCTGCAGGGAGCTTAGCGGGTCCAGAATTCGTGCTGCTAAGGACAAACAGTAGTTCTCTCCAGCCCCAACTGCCAGGGGGAGAAAGAGGGTGGATTTCAGATAGCTTCTACCCCCCACAACAACAAACTGGGTTTGTGCATTGTTTCAGGGAGTAGAAAAAAAAGAAAATCAAGTCAGACTGGGGAACCGAGGAGGTGAAAGAAGGTCTAGTGGTTTAATGGACAAAGGCCAGTCAGGATAGCTCTCACCAAGTGTATTTCTTTTCCTCCCTCTGACTCCAAGGAGAAGACCCAGAAACAGATGCCATAAAAGATACCCAAAACTACTCTGCTCTGTCAGCACAGTGCTCCATGAACCTCCTGTGACAGAAATAATTAAGCTGTCGGTCAGTATAACATCAAATACATTTTTTCCATGACCAACTACTTTCCTATCTTTCCTTTTCCCCTTCATTAAGTTTAATTTATTTCTAAACACCCTTTTACCTATCTCCTTGCTTCTAAAACTTCTTTCACTTACTTAAAAATTACCATTAGCATTCATCAATGGTAAATGGTCTCCATTTAGCCAGTGCTCTTCTATTCTTGTTGACCACTCAAAGTGCCTTTATCCAAGCCAAATTTGCCCATTAACAGACAATTCTTAGTCAATGCACTTTTTCCTTTTAGTGTGTACTTTTCTCTGCCACACATACTCTAAATCAACAAGGAACACATCAGGGGTAATGTGGAGTTCAGTACCTTATTCTAGTACTGACATTTGACTACAGAACGCATGAGTCAAACAACCACCTTCTGATTGATAGATGACTCCTCAACACTCTCGATCATGGTCTCTTCATTTACAACTTACTAATGCCACAGTCAAATTTTCTTTTCCTGAAAGAGTTTCCTTGATTTCCATTGCCATCTCCATGATGATTGTTCTTCTGCGCTTCACAACATAGCTATAACAGTCACTTCACTTTCACCTCACTCATACCTGGTATTAGAATGTGCCTCCACACACTGTCCTTTCAAAGTGACTGAACAGAAACACAATTTTTGTTTGCAGAGACCAAATGCCCAGAGCCCTGCGTGGCTGCTATTTCACATATCCCGAGATGCCTGCACATGCATCACTCAGCAAACTACCAGAACCGACCCCAAACTTTTTCAAAGTCAAATCCACATTCCCTCTAATATCTCAATAAAAGTCCTGAAATATGGTAAGTGATTAAAGACACAGAGGACAGATGTACTATTGTTTTTTTTTTCCCCTTGATGCAGAGATATACTGAACTTCAGTTGGTAAACTAAGCCACGTCAACCACTATCTGTTGGTAGGGCTTAATTTGTGATTTGTGTTTACAACAGTGTAGGACCACACCTAAACTTTAACTGCACCCTTGGTGTAGAAAAGCACAGTTCTTTCATGATACTGATTTAATAGGAGTTTTCCTCTGATGTCAAATAATCTACAGAGGGGTCGGTGCTGAGCAAGTTATTAACTGTGATGCACTATTGTAATATTGAAATACCCTGAATGATTTCTTTTTAGACCTAGAATAACCAAAAAGTATTTGCTATTAAGCTACAAGCTGGGTTTTAAGCTGCTTCTGCCTTATGTTGATTATGAACAATTAAAGAAGGAAAAAAAAGAAAGAGCACCTCATACTGCAGCCAATAATAGACTTGGGTTACTTGATACATGAGAACACAAAGATGTCTGCAATCAATAAGCACATACAAAAGTGAAATATTAAAAACTATATAGATATACTACAATGTGACATTTAAAATGGCAGCCTATATAAATTACTGTCCAGGTCACGAAACAGTTATGCTTAGTTTAAAAAAGCAAAGGAGTGTCTGGATATCAACTATCATAATGATGTGGATGAGCTGCGTAAGCCAAAATGCTCTTTGGAGAATGCAATTTTCATTCTCTAAAGATCATTTTAAAAAGAAAGCATACTTTTCATTGCAAAACATTTAAAAAAAAAAAAAGAGTTGAGAGCCTACCTTGACATCGACATGGGCCATTAGCACAGCAAAGTTTGTGAGGTGAGTACAGGAACATGTGGTGTGTGTCCTGTTGGTGCCTAGCAAGCGGCAGTCCTGCGTTGACCAGTAACCTGTCATTGTTCGCTTGGAGTAACTCCAGAAGGAACAGTTGGGGTTGAAGTTTTCCTCAGATTGCTGTTTAATGAGAAAAAGAAGAATATATAAGTAGAATGTTCCTTTACTGTATGACTCTCAACTTAATCCTTTACTGTATGACTCTCCTTTACTGTTCCTTTATTGTATGACTCTCAGCTTTTCATACATGGTCCATGTCTGTTCTGTCTGCTTTCTTTTGTTTGTAGATTAAACTATTTAAAATGATAGCAGCTGTGTTCACTGTCATAAAGGATCAGGGAGCCCCGTGCTTGTACTAAATTGGGTTTTTTGACCTTTCTCATTAACTTTGACTGCATGACAATAGACTGCCCTACTGTTTAATAGGCAGCACTGCTGCCTTTGTTGGGCCGTGGTCCTAATTACAAGCGCCCCTCCCTGCTATCTTGCATCCCAATTCATGAAACTCAATCACAAAACAGAGGCAGGGGACAAAATATAACTGGTGATAAAAAGATACATGACCAGGATTTTCTGTTCGAGTCCAATATTATTCACAATGTAGTTGCAGAAACAAAGCAAGCACAGAAATCAGTTCCTTTGTGGCATTCAGCATCCAAGGTCAAACAGATCTGCCTATGGTAAACAACCATGGAAGGCTGTGGTTTTGTAATAGTTTTACTTTTTCTGTATAGTAATTACTCTAATGAGATTTATTCTTGTTGAATGTAGTTTTTCCGCTAATTGCGTTCACCCTTCACACACCCAAAGCTGATATAAAATCTTGCACAGCAAGGAGATCGGATGACCCTCTGTCACCATTAATTAATATAATTGGTCTATTAAATGCTAAGTCAAGGAAGCGAAGCAATAACTTGAGGACACATCATCTTCCTAGAAGACCAATAGACCAAAAACTATTTGTTAGTAGGGATACTTAACTGTAGGAAGGCTGAAACATAATAACTCCTATTTATTTTTGACAGCAAAGTTGATATTCATGCAGAATAACAACAAAGTAAGCATCAAATTCCTTTTAATTCCATATGAACGTCTTAAATACAGAGGGAGATAACCCCCACCATTACTCATCCAGTTCTTTGGAAGCAGAGGTCATATACTCTCCTCCTTTTATATTCATTGAAGGTAATTTGTGCAGCCTTGATAGCTGGCTTGAATAGACTTAAGACAAGAAAGATTCCTGTACAAACAACCTTTTTTATATACTTTTTTACACATACAAATTTAAAATTACCTCGGTTTATCCATGAGACCCTATACACAGTGTCATATAAATGGCAGTTTATTTTTATGTAACCCCATTGTCCACTGTGCTAACACTGTTATTTTGGGCCACATGTGGCCATATTCTTTTTGTAGCCTAAACATGATACATCTTGCTTCACATTGAAGAACATCCCATACAACTAGCATCTTCTGTCTTGGCAAAATGATGTATTCACACAGCAATGGTGTCATTTTAAAAGTGTGAAACAACAAGTAGGAGCCATATCAACTAAAAAGAATACACAAACATAACATGATGTACTTGCTTGTGTTGTTTTGGATACCTTAGTCCTTCCTAACTTCAGACATATGCCATTTATAGTTTGGTCCTCTGAAGCCTTTCTGTAATCTTTCAATTTTTTGGATGCTTTCTGATTGCCATTATTGTAGTATATATGTACATTTCATATGTTAAATGAAGCTGAAAATGTCTCATTGTTCTTTTTCCCTGGTGACTAGGTGCAGTTTAGTGCATCCCTGCCCCCTAATGGGAAAATTTAAAACCTGATCCATTTGGTCTTTGCAGGCTGAAATTATGCATTTGTTTATTTGCATACAGGACAGAGGAGAATCATTTAATCACAAGTTGCCATTTGAAACTTATGTAGAAATGCAATAATCAGACTCACAATGTTGAACTGACAAGTCAAAACCCAGACCTCAAAAAGACTGAATGGGACCCTTTCAAAATAGTATAAAAGAGCATAAACAAGACATCCAACAGAAAATGACCGTATTCTTCTTAAATTTTTCACGTGTTTCCATTCATTTGAGTTTGTATTTCCCTAAAACCTCGAAGTGACTGAGTAGATTAGTTCTGTTATATTGTCTTGATGTGTAAAACCTTAAAAACGAAGAGGTCATCCATTTCTGTTATTGTTGGTGTCAGAGATAATAACATTAAACAGGGCTGAAAAACTGTATAAGGACACAATTTTGAAGGACAAAATGAAGAGGATTTATAACTGTACACCATAAGATGATAATATTACCTATGTAAGTGTTCTTGTATAGCAAAGCATCTTTAATGGAGTGTTCTCTCTATAGCTCCTTCGACTGATTAACCAGAAAAGGGGGCTCTTGATTTGATTTGTCTGTCAATTCATTAGTTCTGCACTCACTTTGTGTCTGTCAATACTGTGTATAAATACTGGGACTAATCAAGTTTAATTAATGGATGAAGCTAAATTTATAATCAGTATTATTATGAGATTAAACAAGCAGCACCTAGTACACAAAAATAGACTCTGTATGTAAATGCCTGTAAATTTATAGCACTTCTACATGATGAGATAAAAACTGCAAAGGCAGCTCTCTTGACACATTCCCATTCTACAAGAGGAGGGAGCTTTTGCAAAAGGGCACAATTTTATTGAAATGACTTGATCTGAGCAAGAAGAGTATAAAAACACCAGGAACTCCAACATTAGACCAACAGTAAAATTTTTTCTCTAAATTGCAATTTCTTCTTTAACACAGGTGAGTCGGAGCAATAACTGCTCTGACATTGTTCCCTCACATTTTCCTAACATTTAATTTTGACATCTATAAGCCTTTGCCCTTTTGTTCACCATCTCGCTGCACTCTTTTTTTGCTGTTGTTACTTTCATGCAGGTCCCTCCCACACAAAAGACCCACTGCAACTCTCTTATTGTTGTTCAACATCTGTAAAAAAAAAAAAATGCTGAAGGCACTATTTGTAGACAAAATGGGGATATTTTGAGGGTAGTAGAGTGTGGCAAAACTAATGGAGTCAAGTGGGAGAACTCACAACTCCTTACAATGACTAAGCAGCCTCCAGTGAGCCTGAATATGACGGATGTTTTCTTAGCAGATCCAGCTGGTGTTCAGATTAATAAACAACATGCATCCTCAGAATCACCTTGTGAGCAATGCCGTCTGCAAAGTTTTTTTTTTTTTTTTTACACCCGTCCAGAAGTAAGACATCATCATGTTTTGTTCATTTTACTGGTTTGAGGTGGGCTTTGCACATGGACGCTGCGCTTCAGGAACAGAGAAAATTATGATGAAAGCTTCCATCAAGAAAATGCCACACTAAGTGCATTCTCTGTGTAAACAAATGGGCAGGGACAAAGAGCACATTAAAAACCGACATCAAAGTAAAGAAAAAGCAAATCTCTTATCAGATATACACACATCCAGCAACAGAGAATTACCTGCAGGTGTCTAATGGTAAAAATGACAGGGTCAGAGAGGTAGACTTTATTAGTGTCCTTATTGATGGCAGCTGTGATGACTGGTGAGTTGACAATGACGGAGTAATTGGTAGCCATGGCTTCACTGCCCAACTTCATGCTGGCATTCTCTGTGGAAAGGTAGACCCCGATGTGCTTGTACAGCACAAAGGCAATCCGAATTTCACCTGCAATAGGACAAATACAAGAAGTACATCAGAACTGACATTTGGAACACAGAATGAACTGAGTGCACTGCAAAATCTTATTTCTGAAAAAGTAAAAAAAAAAAAAAAAAAAAAGCCTTGTTTTAAAGTAAATTATTATTATTATTATTATACTTTTTATTATCCTGAAGGAAATTGATTAGTTCTCTGCTTTTGACCCATCTCTAGTTAGACTAGGAGCAGTGGGCTGCAGCGGGGTGGTGCTGCGCCCGGGGAGCAATTAGTTAGATCAATTGGAAGACTAGTTTTGACTGTTTTGCTGGTTTTAAGAATTAAAGTCAAGGAAATGTTTCTGAACATATTGGCAAAGATATTTTGCTCAAGATTCTTATCTTGAGCCTAATATTTCATAAATTGTTTACTACATTTATGAAATATTAGGCTCATTTCTAGAGAGACTTTTTAACAGCGAGGTCCAGTTGTTTTCGAAAAATGTTTCTTTAACCTTTCAATGCCTGACATATGAAGTAACACTCAAAAAAAAAAAAATCTTTTATTTACATGAAGTGTTGATTATATATTGAAATGAAAAACATTTCCAATTTTGCATCTAGCAAATCTTAAATAATTATTCTTTCTGTCATCATAATACATTTGGTATGCTATATATGTATTTTTTATTTAGTTGGTTATATTTTTTATAATTTTTTTTGGTTTGTGTAAAACTTTTGTTTTACCTTTGTCCTTTTTTATTATGGGGGTGATTGAGATGTCTCAGAACTGCATATATCATATCTGATACATCCACCAGAATTTCATCTTCTTTTTAATCACATAAAAGTCAGCAGTGCTGGGTACTGAGGCAGGCCACATCCAATCATTGTTGGACAGTCACATTTTCTGAACTACTTACAGCATAAATGTCTTCAGGCACCAAACAGTTGTGACCATCTTTTTTTTTTTTTTGCCATTTTCTGTTGTTTTCCAACCTGATGCTGCATCAGCTTTACAGCATTACATCTTACTGATGAACTTATGTTATTACTCACACGTTCTACTGTTTGTCTTTTGATCACAGTTTCAGTGTAGGTGGAGATAATGTTGCACCTTGAGAGTGGACAAAAAGTTAGTAGTGTCTCTAAGACGCATACTGTTAATTTTGTTCCCATAGACAACATTCCAATTTCCAGCTTGAATTCACTGTTGAACTCAGAATAGTTGCAGTTCTTCAACTAACCACTAGAGGCTGTCCCCAAAAGTGAGACAATCTCCCATGAATCGCATGTTAAAATCTCTAAAGCTAAATCAGAAAACAAACATATTTACAGCGTGGTTAAAACAATGTCTTTTGTCTCCAAAGCCAGATTTCACATCCATGACAATTGTATGGAGGGTACTTTTTTTTTTTGTGCGACATCAGGGAAAATACTATAAAGCAACAAATTTCTGTAAAATTAGGAGAGTGGTCTACTTAGTACTTAGCACTGTATTGACTTATGGGCTGTGACTAAAAAACCTAATGCTGACTGGAATGACCGAACTCATGACTGGAAGCTGCAACAAGGTCATCCAAAGATAAGACTGGCCAAAGCTCAGAGAAATAGCAAAAAAACAAAAAAAAAACAAAAACAAAACAAACAAACAAAAAAAACAAAACAAACCCTGCAGGCCTCAGTTGTTTTTCAATGTTAAAGGTTATGACAGTATTATTAGCAAAAGACAAAACTGAATAACTGTTACTTGTTTGAAACAGTTGCCTGCAATATACCTCCTCTCTCAAAAAACAACACCAATTTCATGATCAGCAAGATCAAAAAAGCCAAACATAGGATATCAGCAAAAATACTTTAAGCACACTGGTGGTAATGGTCAGGCAGAGGTCACGGGCACCCTGCAGTCAATGAGTCAACCATGAAATCCTTAATGTACCAAACTACAATAGAATAAAATGTGAGGCCATCTGTCGGCAACTAAAGCTTGGTAGAAACTGGGTCATAAAATTCCCGAATTCCCAAGAGAATAGCTTAAAAACAAAAGAATATACAATGTGATACAATGGACCAGTCAAAAGTCTAGCTCTCAACCTGACTGAAATGCTCTGGTTTATTTTTTGAAAAATAAGAACTAACATGTAAAA
Source organism: Zenarchopterus dispar (assembly GCA_028564865.1). NCBI lineage: Eukaryota > Metazoa > Chordata > Actinopteri > Beloniformes > Zenarchopteridae > Zenarchopterus > Zenarchopterus dispar. The sequence goes on from JAOWBL010000010.1 coordinate 2,509,611, forward strand.
TTTCATGAGTTATTGTTCATCTGAGGTTCCAGCGGCCTACTTTAAGACCTGATGATGATTTATTGGGTGCATTTCTAGCTGCAGCTCATTGGAGGATGACAAACTTCTAACATCAGGTATGATCATGTTTTTTACTCATCTCTATGAAAATTTACCTCATTATGAACTAAAAAAAAAGTGTACCCTGTACAAACGCTTTTGTAAATTTAATCCAGCAGTACCAAAATGGGAAAAGAATGTCCATGATGGTCCATTTAGATCAGATTTCTCTTAAATTACCATGTATCCCCAAGGGAAAAGCACAGCTTTGTGCAGATTTAAAAAAACAACAGGAATATTAGCAAAAACAGAACTTCAAGCAAACACTAAGCACAAATCTTGTTCACACTAGAATGATAATAACCACATATTGTAAAACTGCCAGAAGGTACATCAAGGTTGATACAGTTCCACAGGAAGAAAGCTTTCAGCACATCAACAAACAGTAACTTTAACTCAGAGTCCAAAGGATGTGGCCCCCACTCGTCTACTGGCACTGGCAAAGGCTTTCTTTCCTTGAAAATTATTTTCTCCTCTCGTTCTCTCTCATACACATCCCTTTCCCTTGAGATCTCTCCCTTCTTTCATATCAGTGCTTTTAAGCACTGATATGAAAGAAAGTTCCCTCCTGCCGTGACTGAGATCACTCTCTTAGATGAAAAGAAAACAATTTGGGTGCTGTAACACTCGATGATGGGGAAATATATGCAACTCTGATTTAATGATCCGCTTGGGCACGGCTGGACGTGGACTTAGTCATCCAGCAGCGAGAAACCCGGCTCAGCTACAGTCAATTGTGATTTGCATGAGCTGACAATAAAGACTAAAAATGGGGCAGCAACGCTCCTGAAGATAGCTATGTATTGTGTGTAACTGCCTCATTTATAGTTTAGAGGTGGCATTTGAATGTAACTAATTTTACAGCAAGGGCCCTCTTTCAAGAGTGCAGAAAGATCTAAACACTTAATATGCAGAACAATAAAGGATGTGGACAGGAAATTGAAAGTTATTCCAAGTGCAGCTGAATAAGTGGAAAAGGACAATAAACAGGAATTTTGCATTAGATACAGTCGTTCTTGAATGCTAGTAATTTTCTTAACAATATTTCTATTGTGGGTTCTTCCTATTCTGAAAATCCAGTTTATCTCATCTGTGCTCATCTCAGCTGCAAAGAGAAAACTATTACACTTTAAGCCAACTATATGAGAAGAGAAACAGCTGATTTCAAAGATTTGATTTCTTACCATTTCTTCCATGCTGCTTCAGTGTGTTTGCCGACAGGTGGATAGAGTTGCCTTGTCCTCCACTTTGAGGGAACTTCAGATCTGGCAAATTCCCATCTGTGCTCATCCTTGCTACCTCAAGCTCTGCACACAAATACAAGAAACACAAGTCTTTTTTTCCCCAAGGGTTTATTGTACAAACTGACTAACTTTTGACTCAATTATTCCAGAAAGTTATGAGTTTATAATAAATACTTAAAAAGCAGTCCAATGAAATATGAACTTTTCCCCCTAAACGAATGTGGAAAGATGCCACTTCTGGCAACATGGGGGCAGTATAACAGGAAATAATTTACGTGTCAACTCCTGGTATAAGGCACATGAGAGTGCACCTCTTAGTGGGACAAAATGGTATACAAGCCGTGTCAGACCAGCCCCATTCATCAGCACAACAGTAGCAGTGACTCTTTTGTCAACAGAACAGCTCTATCAGTCAGTCAAACTTTATTTGTATCCCACTTTTTATACATACCATCAGAAGTGGTGTTGCTCCGCTGAATGCCTTTAAATGTAATCTGACTATTCTGTGACATTTCTGTCACTGCTTTGAGCAACAGAAAACATTAGAAGTCCTCACTAGATGTTTCGATTAATGTAGATGTAAGTACATATGTTCTTATGCTCTGTGTTTTCTTGTATCCAAAGTAGAATAACTGAACAAGTGTGGGGACTACCAAATGAACCAGGCAGCAGCCGTTAGCATGTTCTAAAAGCCACTATATACAGCACTTTCTTGCATCATACATCTTTAAAGTGCTGCATTGCTCCCAACTCTGAGTGCAGGGAAAGGTTAGCATCTACCTATAAGAATTAAGCCCATAAAATGTACAGCTTTCACCATCTTTTCTTAAGCCCTAAAAACAAAGATTCCTTTTGGCTTGTCAAAGTTGAAAAAAAGAAAAAGCCTTCATTTCCGAGAATCTATTTTCTCATTAAGAGCAGAGACAACCAGAGATACAAGGAGAAGATAAAGAGCAGCTTCTACAGCAGCTCAACAGCTGTTGTGTCTGAAGCAAGCTCCTACTTTATGGTTCAAAGATTTTGGTGTCACACAGAGGAGGAAAATGAGGTACTGATAGCAGCCTGGGTGAAACAAAGAGCTCATTCCATCTAAGTTATTATGCTATGATACAATTCAATCTAATAAAGTAGTCTAGTGTGCTCTGTTCTCAAGTATAAGTGACCTGTTTGAAGTCTTCGCATTCCTAAATGTCAAATTAACTCCTAAAGAACCGAGACAAATCTAGTGAGTGATCACAAAGTAGAGGCAAATCAAGATAGCTGCACAAATGTCAAATTCCGAAACAAGGAGATTATTAGACTTAAAATAAAATAGTACTTGTGCAGCTTTAGTCAAACTTGTACAAATATTATGCAGAACCTCTAATATGCTAAAATACTACAACAAACATGCCATTTAAAGGTTGCATTTCATCATTAAAAAAGATAATGTAAAGGTACTACATTGGAATTTTTGAAATATCCTGAAAGAAAGATTGGAAGGGGTTTGCATATTAATACCTCTACAGAATGTAAGATCAATGAATTTGAGAAATTTAGGAAATGTTATCACATAAAGGTAAAAGGTGGAAGGTGAAAGTGGACACCTGTATTTTTCTTTTCCTCAGAAGGCATTGCATCAAGAACTACAATAACCACATGGACAATGGATCATTTTAGGAAACCCTTTATTACAAGGTTCTAAAATCATAAATTCCTCTTAAAACTGCCCTGTGAACAAAATGAAGCCTTTGCTAACCTTCTTTAGAGACAGTACCGACTGCTGCAGACCCTGAGGTGTCACATGGTGGAAATGTTTTTTTTTTTTGTTTGTTTTTTGTTTTAGTTCACATAAATCAGTACTCCAGATCTTTATTGGCAGAAATGGTGTGGTTTGTGTGCTTCAGGCTAAACACAACAGAGCATTCAAACCATTATCAACAACCATCTCAAAAGCCAGGGTCTGTGTTTATATGGGATTGTATCAAGACTCTTCTGCGGTGGCGGCATTTATTCTGAAAAGTAGATTGAGATTTCAGATCAGTGTGTGCTGCCTCAGAAATGACATGTTTTTGAGGGTCATTCTTCCATTTTCTTAACAACACAATGTAAAAAACCTCCCTCTCAACACATTATATAAGATTCAGCTGATGATGAGGAGGGTACAGGTTCTGAACTGGCTTACCTGAAGTCCTCACTTATGCTCAATAGTGAATTTTGAAATAAAAATATGATGAAGACAACTCCATACCGTAATATTCCGTGATTTATGCTTAAATTTCTAAATTTGAGTGCTCATTGTGTGTGCATGATACTGGGAATGTTAAAGGTCCCACAGAATTTAAAACCAAGTTTATTTTGACAGATACTTTAGCAAGTCAGATACACATACACATGCAGTGAAACTCAAAGTTATTACGACTTTGTTCATATGCAAATTTCACAACTTAACATTCAGATAAAAAAAGCCTATCCCAAAGGCTGCAATGTGCCCAGTGGCTGGTCTATTCTAATTTTGGAGGTTTATCCAAATAAATGAACGAAATATGACATAAGTGTTTTGCATGACAATTTCAAGCAACTTTATGGAGCAACACCACTTCTGACCACATTTGGGCATGTAGGGATGCTGTCTTGACAAAACAACCACTGATAATACTGTATTAATGAGTGGGAATGGGCTTTCACTTTTTGTAATACCACATTTTCTCCACTAGAGGTTCATTTCGTAGTGTCTTACACCAGGGGCTGACCCATGAAGGTTTTTGGTGATATGATTCCCCTCAGTGGTCAGAAGTGGTATTACTACAGTGAATAGTTTTAACAATCAATAACATAGTGTTTTATTTAACACTGATCTACTCCAATTTACACATCCTAGGGATCACTGTTAGGCGTTTTATTGCTTTTGCTGATTGATGGTATTGGAACAATAACGCGGTGGGTGGGGGTTTCAGCCAATCTCAGAGCTTCCTGGTAGACTAGTCTGAAATGGAGACTCGCAGCTTGAAACACAACTTGATCAAGTCCAAGAAACAGAAACTTAATTAAACTGGATTATCAGATCTAACTGTGTCACTTACTTTGATAAATGTTAGTACAAAAAGAAAAGCTGCTGATAAGGCACATTAAATCCTTTCTTTGTATTAGTTTTCATACCATGACTTCCCATGGTTTTGCTTTTTTAAAAAAAGTATTAGTATTCTCTTGTGATTTTTTAAAGGCCACGTTTTTTTCTTTTTTGATGAATTTCGATTCAACTTAGCAAAGACAATACCCCAGATATCTTGCCATTCCCTGGATTCCAGGCCCGCCTTTTGAATAAAGGAAGCATTTTTCTTCCCCCTCCCTGTTCTCTTTTCCCTGTGTGGCTGTGTAAAAGAGCTTACGGTGGGCTTTAGGGAATTTCTTTGATGCCATAGGAGTTGCTGGACCCAAAGACTATACCTTCAAAGCTGGTTTGAATAACACGCTAATCGTCAGAAATCTGTTCATAAGATTATCATGCAGAGTGTGAAGCAGACAAAGCCCCGGAGGAGCACATGCACTGCAACATGTAAACACAAAACACTAACTGGAGGGCTGAGGTCTATTTTCTTCACCTCCTCTGAAAGTGAAGAAAATAGATCTCATTATCACCTTGAGCCTAAAATTGTAAGGAGACTTCCTTATGGCTCAAGATTTGCTTCAAAGCAAAGGCAAAAAGAAAAAAAAGAAAAGGAAAAAAAAACACTTCACCTTGACACCAAGAAGTCCTCAGTAGCAAATGAAATACAGTACATATGCACAAACTAAACTCTTCACATAGCATGTGATTTCATGAACACTCATTAGCTGCTGCAGTAATAACCACAAGTAAGATCATAGGGGTTACATTGGTAATTCAAGACGGATTATAATAAATATAGAATAATCCATCCTTGTCTGCATTCAGCATCCCTGCATGGCATGATAGACTGCTGGAGCCAACTGGCAGAAAAAAATAGCCAAACAAACAGAGAGATAAGGCCTAGTAAACATGTCAGCAGCGCATAATTAACCAGACTACGTCGGTGTGCTGTAAAATCTCCGTCGAGCTGTGCAGGCATCGTCTCATTCTCCTTTCCAAACGAGCCTAGAATCTCCTTAATACCCACATGAATTGTGTGCCAGATACAATAAAACCCCTTTTTATTAATTCTCCTTACGCCTGCTTCCTTTTAAGTAAGTAGACCTACATTTTTAGGTTGCTATGGAAGCAGGAACATGTTTTTTTTTTTAAATCACTAATAGAACTGGGTAATAAATCATGGCATCATTTTATTCTAATTTTTCTTGCTCGACTAGCTACATTGTGAAAAAGATATATTTAATTTGCTTTTGCTCTGCTAATGCTTCTCACTGTAAATGGCCGATATCTACTTTTCAACAACTGATATTTGTAGTTTTGGATTATCCCACAAGGGAAAACATTAATGGCAGGATTTTCATTATCTGTGCTCATATGGTGTTTATACAGTAAATAATGAGCACTGATGCCCAATCTGCACAACTAGTGCTTAATTCCGGCTAATTACTGACATGAATTTAAACACAATCATACGAGATAATTGTCAATTTACAGCTGACTGCTATCAGGAATAAGTGGTCCTCCCAGACTTAACCTCCAGCAAGAGAGAGGCATTACTCCAGTGACCTTCACGCTTGATCCAGTGCCTCAAAAGCTGTGCTGTCAATAAGTCGGCACTTTGGATCGATAGCTGTACGGTGAAATCTGTGACCTCTGTAAAACAAGCCACACCAGTGAAGGTAACACACACTTTAGATAACGCTTGGACTAAATGAGAAATATAAACTCAAACATTCAGCTCTTACGAATATATTTTGTAATTGCCTGTCTAAATTGGCAAAGCCGAGTCTTCCAGATGAGCTAATAATCTGTTTATATCCAGCTTGAGTGGATAATTTGTTCCAAGCTAGTTTACACATACAAACAGAGACAGCAAAATAAATGCTTGCTTACATACAATACTTCTTTGTCCTCCTACACTCTTAAATGTGTTTTAATTATTGTTACTTTGCATGAAATTACCATACATGAAGAGTTGTAGACAGCTGTTTAACACTAATCTCTCAAATGAGAATAAGCTTCTCTTGGCTCGCCTTTAAAAATTCTGGTGTGTACAAGATAAATTTGAGACAATTATTTTGAGAGGTACTCATTTTCCAGCAGAAAAACTAAATAGCCTGCATTTTTTTCATGTAAAAGTTCATAACTTTAATCTGGTGATCTACTGGGAAACCGATTTCATATGCTGCAGCACCTGTTGTCATCCTATTTTCAAAAGCCAGTGTTATCTTGAAGAAACATTCAACTAGGTGGTCCACACCACACCCAGGCAACATTAACCCCAAAAGTCTGGTTCTTTTCCATCCTCAAGCTTGGAATGACTCCTGGTCTCTGGCAGTTAAAAGAGGTGTGCTTGGGAAAAGTTGCACATATATGTGGAGGAAGGCGTGAACACATTTTGTGTCTGATGTGGTACATGTATATAATGAACTTCTAAGAACATACAGTGCAATCTAGAACTTCAAAACTGTAAGAGGGATGTATCTGAACATAAAATAATAAAAGAAAGAGCCAAAAACACAGTGGTAATGCCATCAAATTTACTGTATTCCCTTTCCTGCTGATTCCCTGTGTGACTGTGCGAGACATATTAAAAAAAAAAAAAAAAAAAAAAAAAGTAAAGAACACAGGTGCTTACTCTAATCATGTACATACAAGCAGCAATCATGCTCAAGGACAATTGAGAATGGAGTACCGAGTGGAGGACAGAGAGGGAATAGGGTCAGGCGAGGTCAATCATACCTGGGCATGGCGCAGAACAACTTAGGTTGTGTGAATGTGCTCTAAAAGAATCCATCCTAAAAAGGCCTGTTTCAGTCTGATTCATCAACCCTTTGGTTGAAAAATCTATCAACAACCTGCTAGTTTACCACTGGTGTGGATAAACTAGCCACAATATACAAACGCATTTCAAGGTGGTGTCATTAAAGGGTCCACTTAGGTAAGACTGTACCATGGCATGCCCGGGAATGATCGACTCCACTCCCAATTTCTCTGGTAACTCCAGAGAGTTAGCAAAATATTTTTGTGTGCAAGACCAACTGAGGAGTGCGCAGCAGAAGTGTGACATATGGAATATAACTTGCATCCATCAATCCATGCATCTTCTACCACTTATCCAGGGTCAGATCATGGGGGCAGTAGTTTAAGCAGGGAAGCCCAGATTTCCCTCTCCTCGGCCAGTTCTTCTCGTTCATCTTAGGGAATCCAAGATGATCCCAAGGCCAGTGGTATGTCCTGGGTCTTTCCCGGAATCTCCTCCTAGTGAGGTATGTCCAGAAAACCTCACCAGGAAGGTGAGGCATCCCAACCAGATAACCAAGCCACCTCATCTGGCTCCCCTTAATGTGGAGGAATGTACCTTGATTGAAAAAAAATATCTTCCATTCTTGGAATATATGTGATGACAACCCATCATCACTACGTATAAAATGAACCACATAGATAGTGTCTCAGGCAAGCCATATTGTTTAACAGTTAAAATGAACTCCAGCACTACAGCAGGTGATGTTCAAGGCCATCAGTTAGTGACAGTGCTGAATGTTGGCAGGGGGGAAAAAAAATCTGGAAGTCTACATAACAACTAAATCCAGATATTTGAATAATTGGGTCCAGCCCTAAATACAACCTTCCTACATCACTAAATTCTATGATTACATCATTATATTGTTAAATGATTGTCACAAGGAACTATCACAACAAACTATCCATAATGCACACATTGCATACACGTCCTCTTCCAGTCATCCCAGAAACCAAGAATAATGCCGTGCCAGAGCACAGAACACCCTCGCTATTTTACAAACCAGACTTTAGTGGCCACTTTGTTGGAACATGGTGTGGATTATCTAGTGTGAGTGCACCCTCATAAAGTTTTGACTAACAGCCAATTAAGAAGCTGCTTCTTCTAACTTTTCTAATTTTGGAGACTTTTTATATGCACAAAGCCTAAGTGGGATTTTACAAAAGCATAATATATCTTCATGTGCTTGTAAGTGAAGGAAGACTTTCAAATACATCACATTAAAACTTTTAAAATGAGGCAATATTTTAAATACTTATATAACGTAGATTTATCAGTGGAGGAAAACGGGCAAATGTGGTGTCAGGTAATTTAAACTTATTTGAGATAATCAAGCTGTGAGGACTCCTTGGCATTGTGACCACACTCCATACTGCTGCATCGCATGAGGTAGATTGGATTAAGAACTCATTATGGAAGCTTGATGAGTGTCATATACGCCCTGAATGTTAATATAAAAACTGATAAAGAGGGATATTTCACCATCAGGGTAGACAGAAGTCTGTTTCTTATCATTTTCCTATGCAAAACCAACCAAAGTTTGTTCACAAATATTCAGTTAGTTTCATTTGCATGCCATTGTGAGAAAGTCAAATGTCTTTGCATTTACTTACGGATATTGTCAGTGTTCTCCTGCACGATGTCCGTCTTCAGTAGGTTATCGGCGAGGACGAACGCACCCTGCTCTACTGTGTCCAGAAGCATGGTGGCAGCCCTCAGCTGCTCCCCTGTGCTCAGCTCCCTCCAAGCCGCTCGCGCCTGCGGCTGCAGCAGGTTGTTCACCGTCTCCACCATGGCCTGGGGAATCCAAATCATCAGTTTAGTGAGAAGAAGCTAAGCTGGCCTGGGACTGCCATTGTTTGACGCGGTGATTTGATAAATGGCATGTGTGAAGGGAGATCACAGAGCGTTCAGCATTGGCAAACAAATCACACAATCCTATGGGATAGTGCAGGAAGCAATAATGATTCCCACTTCCATTATCTTCACTTGCTTTTTATCTTTTTTAAAAATTAATTTACAAGTTATGTTTATGGACATGGACCGTCAAGCAGTAGCAGCAACACCTGAATTTGTAATGACACTGGGTATGTTCTGGACTTGCTTTTGTTGCTCTCACATTTTAACTACTGGAGGAATTAATCATGTAAATAAATCAGAGCCAATGCTTACAAGACTAGAGGGCAATTCTTGCATGACTTGAGGCTACAGTCTTTAATTGGTGTGATAAATGATCTTCCATGCAGACAATCCCAATACACAAATGCTCTGAAATAAATAAATAAATCAAACAACACTGAGACATTCCAAAGGCTGTAAAAGTTGTTTGCTGGTAATACTTTCATTCAAATCTCCCCTAACAGAATTAAGAAAAAACAAAAAAATATATCTGTTCTCTAGTCTTTCCACAACAGCACAGAGCATATAAGCAAGGAGGAAGGGAGGGAAAAAAGAACGTCCTCAAGACAAGATAAAAAATTAAGAGCCATTAAAGATTTAAAAATGCCAATGGCAAGATTTATGAATGGAATACTAATTGGTGAAGTAAAGCAATTCATTCCTGTTACCATCACTCCAAAGAGCAAACTCTGCCTGACTGCCCCTGGAAAAAAGCGATTTCTCAGCCATTACAGTGTAACGGGTGGTCAAATATGTTACTGTGAGAAATTTGGTAATGCTTATAACTTACGTTATCACTTAAATAAAGATTATGATGCAAAAAAAGAAAGGAAGTTTGAGCTTTTACAGTCCCTTTGCACCTCCTCAAAGACCATATTGATACTTCTCCCTTCCTGAATGCTTAAGATATTCAAAACTGGGAACACATGTGGCAAAACTGCTCCCTCTTTTACTTAGAAACCCTTTTTGATCAACAATCATGAAAGAGAATATCCGTTTTAGTACTACCCCAAAACAGCATGGGGAAAGAGGAAAGAAAGATGCTCAGAGAGAAAAAAAAGGGAATAAAAGCTAGTACATAGGAACACACACAAAGTAGAAAGCCAAGCACGATGAAACAAGTACATGCGGATGAGGCGTCTACAAACTTGGATGTAATTATTCATTATCTTCAGCCAATCTCCAATCACACCTTTTGACATTCAGCTAGAGGCAGAGGTTGATTCACTCTCAATTAAGGAGCTTTATTTCTTCAGGCACTGGATTTTTTTTCTCCTTTGTTGGCCGCTTCAATATTTTCCTTCCTCACTTCTTCAAAAGCTGAAATAATGGTCCAAGGTAATGATTGATGGACCTGCAACAGAAGCGTTTTGCTTCTTTCATGTGCAGAGGAGATTTATAAAAGAGGGGAAAAAAAGGTTGAACAATAACCAACCCACGAGGTAAGGTCAGAAACTTGATGAGGAAAGAATATGCAGTGTATAAACAAGAGTAAGTAAACAACTGAGGGTAGACTATGCGAGGCACAGCCGACATTTATATTGGAATTAAGATCTGTTTTCATTCTGGTCCTTCAGGTATTCAGAATAACACCTGAAGGAAAATCCAATAACATCACACTGATTGTTGTGCATCACTTAGATGCAGGAGATTATTAAATCACTTTGACACAAATTAGTCATTATCATTATTAATATGCACATATAAGGCCAATTTTGCCTCAATTATACAGTAGAATGAAATTAGAGCATGAAAACAGTTGAGTATTGTCTCAGTGATGGAAGGCGAGTGTGCCTGTGTGATTTCCAGATGAAGCAATTACTGAAACATCATCATTCAATTCAAATCTACACATGATCTCCACAAGGAGGCCAGTTGTTCATAATCACCACAAGGAGACCTGTTTTATGTTGCTGCAGTATGAATATTTCTTTTTATATTACATATCTAGTTGAAAGACTACATGGTTAGAGTATTTATGGACTATTTAGAAAGGGAAATATTTAATATGTTTTAATTTTATTCTAATCTGCAAACCATTCTATAGTACAGTTTTGCAAAACTAAAAACCAAACATGATTCTTAAATAGACAATACCAGTTTTAAAATGTGGAAAAAAGGGGTTATGAAGTTTATATGGTCTACACAGGTCAGGAGTGCATGTAACCTGGCCAGATCACATTGGTAATGGACCCTGAACCCATAAATAATAAGCTATTCATCTTATTTTAGTACATCACAATTTAACATGAATTATTTAACAAAAATGAATATCAAAAGTGCTACAACTTGGATGTGCAATCAGCGTTAGGCTATGCTAGTTACGTCTGTTGACTAGCTAATAAGCCTATCCAAGTTAGCATGGCAACAGGGAAACGCTGAGTCCAAATTTACCCTTGATACTCATAATATAGTAACATTAGATGTTATACTTAGTTAACTTCCCTTTTTAAAAAAAATAAAACACAAGGCCTTGACATCACTTCTGAAATTATGGTAAAACATAGATTTCACTCATCTAGTACAAATAGGCTTAACTAAATACAGATGTCGGGGTGTAATTTAAGAATTACAGCAAGTTCAGAGGTAGATTTAGTCCAGTGGCAATAGTACATTATTATCTATTCTGGAATTGCTTTCTTGAGTCTCTTAGCTGCCCCTATCATATAGTCTACTGTAGTAGCTCTGTAAACTAGTTTAATTGTTGTTGATATGTGATGTAAAGAGATTCACAGTTGTAGCAAGAGATGAACATGTCATGAGTTTAAAGTTACTTTGGGTAGACAACTATTCCTTCCTATTCCTTTTTTGTCCCACTTTAAACTTCATAGTCTGTTGTAATCATTACAAGTTGAGGGTGGCTTGCTTGTACAGCTAGTCAATCTTAGTTGCGGCAGCCTCAAAATTCACCTTCTTTTTTGAATTAAAATAATTTGGATGATCAGTCTTCTTAAGGACACCTCTTCTATAAAGTGTGTTGTTGGTTCCAATCCATTTAAAAATTTGCCGAAAATAACACAATCCTTTTATGTGAATTCATGAAAACCACTCAAGTTGTAAATTTTGACGAGGCAGGTTTTAAATGCCATGTTTCCCCATGAAAGCCATCACCCTCTCTTTGTATTAAGGGTCAAATTGGTTTTCTGACAAACTGTCCATTAAAGGGCACAATCGTATCCAATAAAATGCGATCGGTGATTGAAACTCCCAAGATGGTAAAATAGAAAAGCTATCATATGAGGTAGGTGTCAAACATCTGTATTATACATTGAAAAGCATATTACCCACCACCAATTCACATTTTCCTCAGTCATATAGAGCATGACATTTGATTCCTTTAGAGACTGATCATTTTATTCTCATATGGCTTTTGTTTGAACTTCGAACTCTTAGTTAAAACACAAAGGAGTACAATAAACAGTTTTACTGGAAATTGAAGAATTATGTGAATAGTTCAACCCCAGTATAAAGTGTTTCAAGCAAATACAAGAGCATCTTTCTTCTGGAAATGGCAATGTTTCAGCAAAACAATACCAAAGACAATGTTAAATTTTCTTTCTCAAAAGATTAAATGAGGACAAATTATTTCACATGTTGGCACAGTAACATCTGAGTCCTGTCATAACTGGGAGATTTCCAAGCAACCAAAATGTCAACAATCTGGTTGACTATATCACGTTAATAATAAAGTGGCTGAACATAATAGCCAGTTCAACTTTAACTAAAAAATGTCTCTCATAGTTACATAATATGCTTAAACCAATTACGCCTCATTTCCTTGTCAGTAACATCTTTCAAAGACCTATCACTCTCTATGGTGAAGCTTATTTTTCCCATTTTTCTTCCAGTACAGGGGTTGCATTCTTGCCTCACTCTACACAATTTAATATGATCAATGTGAGAGCTCCCAGTTTCAGCCTCAGTTGGAAAAAGCTGCAGGGAAGGGGTGATGGACCCAGGCAACACACCGCTGCAGTCATCATAGTCTGTGCAGTTAAACCGAGGATGTGGGGTGCTGCTATTTTGCCGCTGCTAGCACACTGCCTCCACATCTGTCAAATGCAGTAGCTCATACTGCTGCTTCAAACTATTTTTTTTAACCTGTGGATGTAAGCACCATGAACACTGCTAAAGTCTACACACACATCTGTCCACAAATCTGCTCATCTCCTTGTCTGCTCTGGGTTTGCATGGAGAATTGCTGTCATGTCAAAGTCCAGCATGTCTCCTTACATCTGCATCCTTTCACATTTGTGGTGGTATTGTTTGTGGTGGACCTGTGTGTGGTGGTCCTGTTTGAAGACCTAATTATGGTGGTCTTCCTTGTGGTGGTCCTAACTGTGGTTGTCCTAACTGAAGTGGTCCTGCCTCTGGTAGTCCTCCTTGTGGTGGTCCTAACTGTGGCTGTCCTAACTGAAGTGGTCCTGCCTCTGATGGTCCTAACTGTGGTGGTCTTCCTTGTGGTGGTCCTAACTGTGGTGGTCCTTCGAGTGGTAGTCCTTCCTGAAGTCATCCGCATGTACTGACTGGTTTTACTGTTGCAAAAAAAAGTAATAAACGATGCACCACCCCTCCACCCCCCACCCTGCAACCCCACACCCACACACATACACAAAAAAACTTTAATGCTCTTCTAGCTACATGAGGACATGCTACCCGTTAAGTGAAGTCACTGCTGGGATGTTCCACTTGGAACACAGATGATGACCATCCATGAAAAAGCTGCACTGCACGGTCCATTTATACCAATGCAGAAGGAGAGGAAGGAAAAGAGAGGTGGACATTAGTGTGAGCTTGGCAAGAGTCCAACCTAAGCTGTGGCGTGTGTGCCTCTATCTGTGCGCTGATTGATGAAATGAACTCCAGGTCTGGGAAATTGATTCTGGCTGAGGCTGGTCTCCCTCTCTTTCCTTTCTGGCCAGCTCTGTGCGCTCAACCCCCCCCCCCCCCCCCCCCCCCCCCCCCCCCCCCCCCCCCCCCATTCCTTCCTCCTCCCTTCCCGTTAAGCAGATGGTTCCTCTCAATTGCTTTGTCACTGACATTGAGGGCTGATCTGAAAATATGGAATAGGAAAAAAAAAAAAAAAGAAAGCATAAACAAAGTGGAATATCTTGTTCTCTCTGTCCCATTCTGACTGGCTGTCACTTGGCCCAGATGAATCTGTCATTTCTGCCGTTGTTTTGTCTGTTTTATTTTACCTGTCGGCCAAATCAAGTGCCTTCTTTGAGAATCTGAAACACAAAGCTTTAATATTTCATGAATCCATCTCCCTCTCTTCTAAAGCAGGTGGTTGTTTCAGAGTAAGTGAATTTCTTAGGGAATACCTTTTAGATATTTTACTCTATGTATAATTGTTTCATATTATGACACTGGAAAACCTGACTCTGTATTCAAACGCCTATGCTAATGATGTGCAATTATTTTGAAATGTATTATGATTTTGATCATTTAAAAAATAAGTACACATATAACAGTATAAATTTAATACAGTAAAAAGTCACATTTCATTGATCTTATGTTACTTTTGTCACTTAAATTACTTTTGTACCTGTTTTTGTCATATTATTACCATTTTGGAATGTTAGAAATTAATCACTGCAAGGATATCTCAAATAAATTGTTGTATTAATAACAAAGTTCTTTTTTTTAATTTTTTTTTTACAACTTTTAGTTTAAAACCTTATTTTGTACCCATTTGCTCAGAATCTTTGAGCAGTTTTTGTGTGTCTTTGCACTTTTAATTTGAAACAGAGAACAGGAACTGGGGCTGTGAACCGGAGCTTTTTTCATGTTCATGATCAAAGTGTCCATCGTCCCTGTGTTGGGTCCTGGGGTCCCTGCTTCAGAGAGATCCTCTTGGGGGGTGGGAGAGGTGGAGGATGGGTCTCCTGTGGCCCAGGCCCACTTGGAGAGCTGGAGCATGCAGGAATGCTACATTGTGCATGCCCCACTCTTTTAATCCATTCATGCACATAACTTTTACAAAGAAGTTAACAAGGGGGACAGGGGAAGGACTTTTTTTTTTTTTTAAAGTAAAAAATAATAAAAGTAGAAATAAAAATAAAAATAATTACACATTTCAGATACACAGAAGGCTGGGGCATGTGGGGAACATCCATCCCGCATGCCTCGCCTTCTTTTTTTTTAATCCATTAAAAACACATACAAACTTAAAAATACAAATTAACAAGTGGGTGGGGAAAAGGAGGAAGAGAGAAAAAAGAGGAAAACAAGAAAAAATAAGTGCACTAAAGCAGAAAAAGAAAAAATGGGGGCTGGAGAGGTTTGGCAACATGGATCAGGTGGCAGTACTGCCCACGTGGCAGTGCAGCCCGGCAGCAACGGCTCCACCCGGGCCCCACGCCATTGCTGCTGTGTTGCATTGAGAGGCAGTTAGCTGGGTTGGTTGCCCTCAGTGGTGCTGTTGCTATGGATGAAGGGGGGATAGGGCTGAGGTGCCTGGGAGTAGGGTGGCCTTGTCTCGGCTTTTCTGTTCAGGGTCCTCCCTGGGCTTCTGGTTGGTGGTGCTTCAGCGGTGTGTGTATATATTTATGCCTATGTATACGTGCATGTATAAACTATATATTTATGTATAAATAAATCTATCTACACTAGTGTACTAACCATTAATTGCAATATAGTACACACCACACAGTATAAAACTACACAGTACATGTTTACATGATTGTTTGTCCTTTTTGTATATGTGCATGTATAAACTATAAAATATATAGTTTATACATGTATACGTGCATGTATAAACTATATATTTTTGTATAAATAAAGCTATCTACACTAGTGTACTAACCATTAATTGTAATATAGTACACACCACACAGTATAAAACTACACAGTACATGTTTACATGATTGTTTGTCCTTTTTTTAAAAAAAAAATTGATTATCAAATACACACAAACGGACATGTATAATAGACTATATAGCTGACCACATGTATATGATTTCATAGTGGTATATTTACATATATATGAGTATTAAAGATACATGTATGTATATTTCTATAGATTGGGAAGTATTCTTAATCTATGACCTTTTTCAAAAAAACCCATGGTGTGTACAGTGGTGTTCATTACTACAAATGCTACCAAAACAGTCATTATGCTTGGGTGTAAACTGGTGATGTCATAGCCAGGAACCAAATGAGGATATTTTGAATATTGCAGTTATTAATATACTGCATGCCACATACTACATCTTTAAAAATCAGTATGAAGCAGTACTATAGTATCTGCTTTTAAAAATGTCCTATGACTCATTTTTCCCCTCATCTTCACTCCAGCAGACTGCTGTGTTCTGTGATCTTTAGCCACTCTGTCAGATTATTCCTCCTGAAGTCCCTGTTGTTAGGTCAGATGAGAAAATCTCTGTTTATGTGGTTAGATTCATCTTCATCTTTCAACAAATGACAACCAATGAAATTTTATCATCTCGTTACATTCCCAATGAGGAACCTCCCTGTTTCTCCTGCCTTAAGGTCATCCTGCGTTGCAGCACTCCCCTGGTCATCATTTCATGCAAAGGCGTCAGTTTTAATGAGGGCTGGACCTCCATATCCTCCTGTCTTTTAAACCTGCACTCAGTTGGCTCCTACTGGACCGACATGTTATCTATTTTTTGTTTACGTACTCACACCCCTAGCACAACATGAGTCCATTCAAAAAGCTCCTATGTTTGACTTTGGAACAACACGGATGGATGTAATCACAGTAATTGGACAGTCACAATGTCACTGCTTGTAAACAAGCTGCCATTAATACGACCAAAAGGCAAAGAAGGCAGGGCGCCATTTTCATCGTGTTTGTTCAAAATCAAAGGGAACAACAGAGAAGCATTCCTGCAGGCAAAACATGAAACATGGAGAGCTGAAGTGCGTGCTTTGCTGAATGATGAAGGCCAAATGCTATAGCAATTAAATTTGCTGACATGTAGCAGATGTGACGCTTGAGAAAAATTCACAAGTAGTTAGAATCAGCGCTTCATCTGAAAAGAGCTAAACTGAAGCTGGAAACCATGCACTTCATTTTGGATTACATCTTCCCCTCCCCCTAACCCACTGGATCAACACCTGCAACTCTCACATTATGCTGTTTCCCTGAATACTTTGACGCTCAGCTTTGAGCACCATGAGAGTCCTTCGAGCAGAGGAACAACAGAACCAGGTGCATTGCTCATCTGCTTCGTATTCCTCTGCTAATCCCACTTATGTCAACCACCGGGGACCTGTTGGAGAAAACATTGCCCAATTCCCGCAATCAATGAAAGTCCCTGAAAGGCCGTCACCATGTGCAGTCATAGCCTGTTGTTTGCCTTCAGCCACAGATGTTGCTCCATTATGTTGGTCTGTCAAGAGACACCACTTCACTGGTGTTTGAATTTGTCAAGCCAGCAAAGCCGCTACTGTGTATACAGCAATGTTTGGCTGTGTGGAGTAAACCATCAATGTTTATGCCATGCTGAGAAATGAGAAGTGTACAAAGAAAAGAGACAATTGTGAGAAGAGCGAAGCATGGGATTCGTTTTCTTTCCTTTTCAGTTACTTTAGATGTGCTAATGATGTGCTGTAGCTCTCCACCCAAATATCCAAAGGGCTGCTTAATGAATTGTGATGAAACTTGGAGGATAGTAAGTTTGAACTTTTTGAATTTTTGGGGAAATTATTTGACATCTACTATAAGAGAAGGGCTATTGTTATCTTAGGTATAGAAATTCTTGTTATGATCGAATTTAAAAGTCTTTGAAGGCTCAACATAAGGTAAAAACTTTTAGATTCTTTGTCACCCAATCTTAATGCGAGTACAAAGAATCCCTTGTTTCCTAGGAAACTGTTTTGCAGCATAAATGGTACTCAAATTAGTTCATGTATTTTTTTAAAAAACATTTTTAGTGAGCTTGTGAGCAAGGATGATATATGGATGATGCAAAAACTTCTCATTTACTGTAGTGAAATGTAATAACATGTGAATGTGCTATTTAGTGTGATATGAATAAATTATTGTGCTTTTTATCTTTTTCTCTCTTTTCATCAGTAAAAATGCTTATTTATTAAGACTTTGACATCATAGACAGTAAAAGACAACCAAAGGTGAGACAGAGAGAGAGAAATATTGAATACTACCACCAAACGTTGCCGTAAAGAAGTGTCATATAATGAGAACAACTTTTAAAAAGCTGAAATACTTTCTTGAGATATTTTTGTGACAGACTTTGTTTACAGTGCCACAGGAACAGAGTACAATACCTCCCTTTTCAATCATGTCTTTATAGGTCTGTTCATAGCAGCCAGATTTAGGGGGTGGAGTCATCCATTCAGTTCAAACCTTTCTTCCATGCCTTTTTTGAAATTGGTGATAAAGATGCATGCTACTTGAAGCCTCAGAGATAAAGATCACAAAGGTAGATAACTTCATAGAGGTTCTTATCATGCTCTGTGATGTCACAGTACCCTTCAATTTCTGAAGCCCTCACATTTTCAGACTTTGGTGGCTCCTAGAAAAAGATGCAAGGATGTGCCATCTAAAACTTTTTGAGACACCCAACCATATGCTCTCAAGTATCAAAAAGAGATTTTTTTCTTTCCATATCTCTTCCTTACAGTATCTTCCACTAACAACCTCTCTACATACAAAACCACACTCAACTACAAACCTACATGGCCCTTGGCTGTCATCTGCAAAATTGCTTGAGTATAAACAATAAATTGCCTTCTGACGCGTCCCAGAGGAATTGACATAGAGTACGTGTTGCTTAAAAGAGGCAGAACGGGGTGCACATACAAAAAATAACATCTGGCTCTAATGTAAAGCTTAATTCAAGCCATCTGTATAGAAGACAGGGATGTCGTACTTCTCTTGTCAGGAATTATAGTGACGACAGCTGAAAAGTCACGCAATAGCCCAAGAAATAGCTGAGAAAAGCTAGAAAACCCCCCTAAATTGGGACAAAAAATGTATTATTCATCGTGGAGAATCATAACATGTCATGACTTTGGCTGACTTGGTGGTTATAAGTTGACTTTTCGATGTAATGAGGTCACTTCTTCTGGCTCCTCACATGCCTGAAAACTTTACTTTTGATTGGTACTGTCCACTTGTTAGAGATTTTTTTTGTGTGTGTGTGTGTTTCCCCCACTGCTGATGTGATAGTTCTGGAGCATTTTCTTTATCATGTTTGAGCTGCCTGGAAAATCGACAATGAATATGTGACACTTGCAAAACACAGACAATTGTTGGTCATGCCAAGTCAGCAAAGTTAAAGACAAGAATATCATGACACACACATGCAGGGGAAATGATGGCATGGGAAGTACTGACATGTGAGACTGAAGTTTGACCCTTTGATTTAGGCGCTGCTTACATTGAAACGATGGCTTTGTGCATCAGATGTTTTGCAGCGCTTGCCATTTCAAAAGGCCAAAGTTCAAATGCTGAGGTGAAAATAAAAATGATAGCAAATTGGCTAAAATGAATACACAAAGTGAAGAAAGGGAAGTTTAATCCAAATACCTGAACATAAAACCGACATGAGCGCTCTCTCTTCTGCAGCTGCAACCCAAAGAGAACACAAGAACAGTTAACAAAAGGTTAAGAAGTCAGATCCACTTGAAATACTCCTACCTGAACTAAATATAAATTTCAAAGAAATATGAAAAAAAAGATAACACACAGCACTTCAGCAAGCTGATTAAATTCCCTCCAATCAAATCAAAAGGTTGTTTAAGAAGGTATTCATACCCTATTCCAATTTCACATTCTTTTTGTGTTGTGGATTTCAGATTAAATTGATTTTATTTTCAACAATCATCCTGAATGAATCTAAACCCATGCTCTAGCAACCAGTTGTCAGAACCCATATGTGACTCAATCCTTCCGCGAGTTGTCACCACTCTCTCAGACTTCACTGTAAGGATGATATCATCCAGATGTTGAGATGTCCCTTAATAATTCATTTTTTATCTCATCATATCAGATTGTCTTCCTCCTGCTCTGACAGTTCTTTAAAACCCACTTGACAAACTCCAAGAGGGCTCTTGTGTATCTTTCTTTCAAAACGGCTTTCATGCTGCAGCTGTCACAGACCAAATGATGTGCTGCCCGCAGAGACGCTGATTCTTGTGACTTGTTCTCACACCTCCGCTGAGGACTTCTGCAGCTCTGTTATAGTGACCACTGACAAAGGGCCCCCACTTACTCAGTTTTATTGGACAGGCTAAGGAAGAGTCCTAATGTTTTTACACGTCTTCCATTTCACAATCATTGAGGTCATTGCGCTCCCGGGAGCACTCATAGGTTTAGAAATGGTTTTTATACCCTTGCCTTGCTCTGTAGCTCATTGCCGTTTTACAGAGGAAGTTTACAAAGACTTCCTCAGGCTTGACAGCTTGGTTTTTGTTTTGACATGCATCGTGAATCGTAGAGTCTTGTAAAAGCAAGTGTGTGACAATCAAATCTATGTTCACTCTACTGACTTTGCCACAGATGTACTCTAAAACAAAGTTCCAGGTACAATCATGGTATAACTTATGTCTTTATTTGTGTAAAAGTGTATGAAAACCTAAATATAGTTCATCCAAAGGAATTAAACAGATCTGACAACACAACGGCAACAAGGAAAGACATCAGCAATGATCTTGGAGAAGCTCTTTACTAAACTAAGAAGGATTATTATGCAATTTTCAAACTATTCAGACTACATCATTCAACAATGAAAAATATTATTCACAATCAGATATGGGCATTTTTAGAAATATACTCTTATCAATGATCAGGAAAATTAATGATCAGTTATCGATTAATCGTGGTTATTTTCATGAACATTTACCAGATATTAATAACTATGGAAGTGGAGCCAGAAGTTGCTAGCTAAATCTTCAGCATTAAAATACAAAAGCCACCTGCAACATTAATAAAGTAACTCAAGCCTACTGATTTTTGTCGAAAAAAATATGCACGTCAACATGTTCAGGTGTACGATGTGAACGCAACCCAGAGACCGTCAGTTCAGCTGTGGGAAACTCTCGCACTGCCATTTCCGACGTTGTGGCGATGCAGATACTGGCGCCTAACTTTGCCAGCCTGAGGGATTTCACTCTATTCAGTTTCTTAACAAAAAAAAAAAAAAAAATAGAAAGTGGAGCAAGGCTCAGTATACTTTTCCCATTATTTTTAAGTTCACTAAACATAATTTTGCTCATTTCATATTTACTTTCGATTTCTAGGGTAGATTTGTGGTCCTAGTCTGGAACCAAATTATTTCGACTACAACAAATTGCGCCCCCTGCCGGTTCCTTTGAAACAGTGAAATCCAGTGCAATGCTGAAGACATCCTTATTATAATGATCCAATTTCACACAATCGAGAAAAAAATCTTAACGATCAGTTATTGATTAATAATGCCTATCCACATCCACAATCCCAGCAAATTCACAAGGTCAGATGATGGAAAGATCAGAGTAGTAGCAAAACCACAAAAGATAGATAGATAGGCATTTTATTTATCCTGCAAGGGTAATTATAGTGTTTAAGCAGCACATGAATTTACAGAGATAAGAGAAAAATATAAATATATGAACAATTATTAATGAGGAGCTTTCAAAGTCACATCTTCTGGTAACTTCTGAAAACATTTACTTCAGAAGGAGACGCCCAAAGAGATGTGTAGCCATGATGCATGGTGAAAAACAGATACAGCAGAAGGACACAAAAAGACACCTCAGACCAGGGATTTAGCACAGTGGTGGGAGGGTGATGATTTGGGCTTGTTTTGCAATCACAGAACTTGGAGACCTTGAATTCACTGATTCAACCATGAACTCATCTGTAGCAGGGATTTCTAGAAACAAATGTGAGGCCATCTGCCTGACAGCTAAAAGTATGCCAGTAAAACTCAAAAAACAGCTTCTACAACAGCACACTAAAAAAAAAACAAAAAAAACAATAAAATTTGCTGTGACCAAAGTCCAGACCATAATCTGAGTGGAATATTGTGGTGGGAGTTTAAGAGAGATTTGCAAAATAAATAAATAAATCCTAGTAATGAACTGAAGGAACACTGTCAAAAAAAATTAATGAGATTGATAATGATTTACAGATTTACATTTCAAATCTGGTGAAATGTTCTGTATTGCTATTTGTCTAATGTTTTGTTTACCCAATTTTGAAACCTACTAGAAACTGAGAATTGTTTGGATAATCTGTCCCTAATTGTTGTCATTGTAGAATTTTAAAAAGTTTTGAACACAAAAATAAATAAAAAAACTGCAAAAACCCCAACACAATTTCCAAAAGCATGCATTGACTATTAAGATATTGAGGGCTTGGAGCAAAAAAGCCAATTTCAATTAAGCTAATTTTATGATACTACCAAATCTGAAAAAAACTTAACAGGGTCTGAATACTGTGAAGCAACTATACTTCAAGTTTTCTCCTTTTGAAAAACAGTGAACACTTCTGTTCTAATTAAGTTTACAATGAGACAGAAAATAAGTGGAAACATTTCTCCAACACTCAATTTTTTCAAGGTCGACAACTATGCTAACAGAAATAGTTGTGAAAAATGACAGGAATCTTTTGCTCAAAAAGAAGTGACGTCAGGACTGGATCAGGAGTAAATGAGTTT
The DNA here is from genome assembly GCA_028564865.1 of Zenarchopterus dispar. Classification (NCBI taxonomy): domain Eukaryota; kingdom Metazoa; phylum Chordata; class Actinopteri; order Beloniformes; family Zenarchopteridae; genus Zenarchopterus; species Zenarchopterus dispar. Next base: position 2,532,378 of record JAOWBL010000010.1, read on the forward strand.
AATTGAATCCTGATAGAGGCAGCAGAGATACGAGAGCCGCTAAGAGAGATACGAGAGCCGCTAAGTGGCTTAACAGCTTGGTTTTGGTAAAACGTTAATTCCAACTCAGAAGAGCGCCAAAGACAACCGTTTCCTCGTGGAGGAGTCTCTTGCTCGACATCACAGTCCACTCTCCTGAGAGGAGCCGTCAATGCCGTTAGCCAGCTACCTTTTGATCATGAAAACAACACTGATCTCACTGTTTGCCGACTCAGTCCTTTCATTGTCTGTTGGCAGAATGCACTATGTCTAGCTATCCAAAAAAAAAAAAAAGAAGAAAAAAATCTTTAATTCGCTTATCTCTCTTCAGTTTGTGTCAAAATGACTGAACTTGAGAGGTAAACATCAGCAACTGCCAGAACAGCAAAGAATTCAGTCTTGTTCTTCCTTGACGAGAGCTTTTGCTGGAGATGTGAGAAGGTTTTAAATTTTTTTCTTTACTCCCCATCTTACATGAATGCATTGCACTAAAATAAAAAAAAAAGACCGGATATCTGTAGATAGAGAATTATTAATAACCCAGTCACCTCTGACCTCTTAAATAAATTATTGTAACTGTAAAAGCTTTTTTTTTTCTTTTTTTACTTTGCTCAAAACGGGTTCATTTTAATGCCACCTCTTCCATTTTAGAAGAGAAACCAAGGACTAGAATAGTAATCTCCACCAGAAATGTTAAGAGTTGTGTTTTATGAGGAACCTTTTTTTTTCAAACTTTTTTTTCCCTTTTTTAAGAGGTATTATAAACTTAAGTTGCTCCTCAATGTGAATTTACTCATCAAGCTCCCTTCTGAGACAGGTTGGGCATCTTTACAGCCTTTGCTCTCCATTGGAGAAAAGTGGCACTAAAATCTCAATGGGGACATCTGTGTCTGTTGAGGCAATGTAATAAAAACAGTCCCACCCAAAAAAAAAAAAAAACAAACTCCCAGCTATCTCAGAACAGGTGTTGATGTTCATCTACAAGTGGAGCCGCTCTAGCAAATTAATGACTGACATTTTGAGTTTCACTGATATTTGCTTTTCCGTTGGAAGCTTGGCAGACAGAAAGTATTATTTCAGCTCGCTTTACCTGAGTGCCCCTTTCTGTGCTCTGCTGTGAATTGGGGAATAGAGGCATTAACTTCAAATTCAGCAAATATGGAAAAAGTCTGCACTTTCATTGTTTAGATCTATCTTATTGTAATTTCACTCTGTCCCAGTAGTAAAGGGGAAAAAAATCAAGCAGTGTAAATGCAGTGCTTTTTACAAGCGTGACATATGGATAATGTTTTTTTAAATTACACCAACACAAAACTGACTGAACTAAAGTGTGTGATATTTAGAGGAGGAGAAGCACTCAGCAGATCCACTCAAACTAAACTTCTGTTTTTTTCTTACACACCATAAAAGACATGTTATTCACTTTGTTCATGTTATGTTATTCACTTAATTAAAGATGCTGATCCAAACAGCGTTAAAAAGCAGGAGCATAGATCATTGTTCTCATAGGACCCATTTTTCGGAAGTAAATTAATTTATGTAAAATTTGTTCTGTCATTACCTTGTTGAGGCTCCGCGCTGCACTGTCTTTGCCGCCAGGCGTGAGGTTCCTCAGCTGAACATCGAGCAGGTCCACCAGCTGAATCATGGCCTTCACTGTGTAGGTGATGTCACCTGCCTGAAGATTTGTCTTGGTTTGCTCTGCCAGCTCTCGGGCAATGACTGCGGCAGTCTCTCCAGCTTTTATCTGAAGAAACAGGCAAAGGCAACCCGTTTTAAATCAAGCAACTGACTTGGGTATTTTCCTGAATAACTAAGCACAAAGTACTCATATTATACCCCGTGGAAACATGGAAATATATGATGAATTGCAATGTGCATACATCTAGCCCCTAAAATAAATGCCGCTTGACCTAAAGTTTCTCCCCAGATGCTGCAGCATTGCACACCATTAACATGATTACATGCAGCTGTGTACTGTATCACAGAGCTGAGGGTACACTTGGGCAAAATATTGTATCTGCACATAATTATGAAACTATCAAGGGAAATCCCCAGATATCCTTACACCCTTATAAAACAGATGCACGAGATGGAGCTGGTGGAAAACAGAAGGTGACACTCCGTCGTACTGTCACATGACCAATTTACTGCCTGAGGTATACATCTCTAATAGATCCAGGGATTTTTATTACAGTTGATAATTTTGACGTTTTTCATGATTGGTTAGAAAACCTCATTGTTGCCATTTATGTCCTATTTCTCTTAATAAAGCAAATTAAATAGAACCTTTGTCTATCGTCTTCAATGGAATGTCCAGAAGTCAGTATCTCCTTGATTGATTCTATGTTTTTGTGTAAAAACACAATAAAAATCTTCTGATTACAATAGTCCATGGTGGACGTACATTGCTATTATGGAAATGCAAAAAAAGAGAAAAACAAGAGGCCAATGAGAGAGGAAAAAGCAAAAAAAAAAAAAAAAAAAAAAAAAGTAATGTGGACAGCACAAAGTACCCCCAATGTGAATTATTTTTAGCATCAATGTGCTGAAGTAGTTGGTTCCCATAAGATGTTATTAGGTCTTCATCTTGTTGTGGAAGAATTCTGGCCCGTCCTTATTTTTGACATTACTTCAGTTCATTGAGTTTTTTGGATATTAATTTATGCTCATGTCTTGTCACATCACAACATTTCAGTTGCATCTAAATTTTGACCTGGTCTTTCCATTTTTTTCCAGGCATTGTGATGGAGATCTGCTGTTGTACTTCAGATCACTGTCCTGTTTTATGACTCAGTTTTAGCCGAACTTTAACTGTCACACAGATGGCCTCACACTTGCCTCTGGAATGCTTTGATATCCAGGGAAGTTCATGGTGATCTGTGAGCTGCCCAGATCATGTGATTGCAAAACAACCCAAAATCATCACTACTCTATTGATGTGCATGGCAGTAGAAGTAAGGTGTTTCAACTAAAACTGAGCATTAATGCCTGACAGTTGCACTTTGAGATCATCTATCCATACCACATTGTTCCAGAAATCTTGTGGTCTGAGCATGAACGGTTGTTTCTCTTAGACTATTGCTTATCTCTTATCCTCTTAGCATTGTGTTAACACATAGCTGAATGTACCAGACCGTAAAACTGTCAATTTTTTTTTTGTTTGTTTGTTTGCTTTTTGTTTTTCTACTGATAGTTAATTCACCAAAGAGGGATGATTAGCAGCACCTTCTTAAATTTTATGAGAGAGTTAGGGGTACTTAGATATGCCCACAATTTTTTATTTATTCATTTTTTGCCTTTTGTGGAGTAAATAATGGCACTCAGGTTGTATTTGCCTAATTCTAAGACCCACTATATATGACAATATTTTTTATTACATTTTTTACACGCACACAAATGAATGGATGAGCTTTCCGTCACGGTCTGGATAAGTCTGTTAATGAGCAGGGAAACAAAAACACAAGCTAGTGTATTCCTCCCTGGGAAGAGGACTGGAAAATTCTGGCATGTTGAAGTAACAAATAGATTCAGTGTGGTGCCATATATACTTGTGAGGACACAGATGACTTTGATAAATAATGCATTTCAATCAGACGGATAAGACTGCACCGCTTGTTTGTTTCATTGCATCTTACTTATATGCGTAAACATATATATTCATGCCATGCATTGATAAATATGTATTTTATGCATCGGTTGTGCCTGCAAATCAGTGCACAGCTGACTTGAGAGGAGCCTTTTGATCTAAATTGTCTTCAGGAATTAAACTAATAAACCATGTGCAGTACAAGAGGGTAAAACGCCATGACGTCAGCTAACACATGATCACCCTGATTTACTCTGGCATCACCTGCTATCATTGCCTGTGAGTTTATTAGTGAAGCTAATTAGGCTTCTTAAATTGGTCCTTGCAGAGGTGTATGCAGGGGAACGTGTCTTTGGAAGATGTTTTCCTCCACAGCCTCCCTGTGCTCATGTCTTAATGAGGGGATCTGGGAATGCAAGGTAAATAACTCCACATTCTTTTTTGTCTCACTCACTCTCTCTGTGTGCGTGTCTGCTGTCATTTCTTTCACCTTTTATTGTCTACATCTTCCTTTTTCATTTTGTCTACCAAACCATCTGGCAATGAGCAGTGCCACACACAGGGCAATGGCTCGAGATATAAAATAACAAAGTGCCAGATGGGCATTGCGAATCGCTGACAAGTTGGTCTTCATTAGAGCTTTGCTGTCTCCACAGCGACAAGAACATTGTTCAAATGTGATTTCCTTAAAAAAAAAAAAATAGATTGCGGTGATTTCTGTAGATGCAAATAGACACAATTCTGCAATGAAGCTACAAACATGTCTCTGGATCTTCGCCACATGGGAAAAGCAAACCAAGAATAACTCTGCCTAACTTTCTTTCTCTCAACAACAAAAGGTTTACTGAACTGCTTCAACAAGGTTGTGCCATGCAGGAATGCTCCTGATCACTTCATCACCTATGTTTTGTGAAGCCATATACGAAAACCTATGTTCGTTAACACAAGTGTTATAACCTCCATGCCTCAGGGTCTGATGAATTTTGAGGAGAGCATTTTTCCAACGCAGCCTCCAATTCGTAACCTTGAATCCTTACAGTAACATTCTTCTCTTTTGCTTTGATTTTTTTTTAGAGATGTAAATATAGGAAGCTTTATATGGGGCTTTGCATAATGACTTGCCTGCAGAGCAGGAGATACAAGCTATTTGTACTTGAGCAGTACGGGAAGCAAATAACCACTGGATCATGTTGTAGAGCAGAGTGGAAGTTGGATAAGTCCATACCCACACCAGTCTATAACACTACAGCCTTTTATGGTGTTGGGTTTCTCTCCATCCCAAACACATATGCACATACATGCACAACCTTTCCATTAAGGAAAGCCTCTGGTTAATCAATAATATTAAAAGACCAATTACAAGCAAACGAAAGGCGGACAAGAAAACCCACAAAAAGCCCACAAACACTCCTCTGACTGCGAGTGATACATAGACATGTGCTGTTGGAAACATCAACAACACATGGCTAAAAGGATAAAGTAAAATAAACTATATTTGCACCTATTATTTTTTTTACCTTCTGGTTGATGATGTTAACCCAAGGGGAGGAACAGTTGCTAAAGTCGGGTCCCTGCGGGTCCCAGTATCCGTCTGGACTCATGCAGATATATGCAGCTACACCTGGAGAGAGAAGAAAGCCAGCATCCTGGTGAGAACCAAACCATCACCTCTGATGAAAAAATAGATAAGGATTAAAGTGGCACAGGTTTTGTGTGTGTTTGGGAGTCTGTCTGAACAGACACTTCACATTTTTAATTTCTACTACTCTACTTTATAGAGTAGAGTTCACTGCACAATACAGTCAGGCTTATCAACTTCTTCCTCCAGTTGTTAAGTCCTTTTCTTACTTGCTCAAGAAGCAAAATTCTCAATTTATAGAAGAATATAGTTGAATGTTTTTTTTTATCTTAAATTGACTGAGATGTCTTTAATTCACTTGATGCACTTGCACAGACTATGTCTGCATGTGCAATAGTAAGAGCCTTGTACAAGAAAGAAAATACAAATGTTGCCCAAAAATATTTAATACTCTTCAAAGATGGTCATGAAGCTGTTTTAATTTGTAAAATATTATTTTGTACACTATGAATGCTCTTTTATTAATTAACTTTGCATCTGATATTGTAAAAAATACACTAGAAATTAAAAAAAGGAAAAAAATTAATATGGGCATTGACATCATTGTGGAATCAAACAAGGAAAAAAAATTACATTTAGTACTTTGCTGTACACTCCACCTCTGGCTTTTACTGTAGTTTTAAATATTTGAAGACATTAAATTTACTGACAAAGAAAAACATTCTTAAATAAATCTAGTACTATTTTTCTTTCAAATCACTTGCCAGATCACCTTTGCAGAATGTTAAGTACAACGTTCTCTTCAATTTCCACTGCAGATTTTTAACTGGATTGATATTAAATTCAATTCATTTCGCTAGTACTTCATTATTCCCCAAGGGAAAAGAACATAACTGAATTACTATTCACTTTTTTCACCCTGATTACTTTTGACAGAACGAATGAGCAAAGTTCATCAGAAAATACTTGAGCTAATAGCACCTTGTTTTTTTAAGAAGTTGCATTACTTGTGATATTTTTATTTATCAATACAAAGTAATTAAAAAAAATACTGGAAAGAATGATGTGTGCAACAATAATATAGAATCACTCTAGATTGGGCAAAAATAGCAGGAAATGGACATGACATGTTCGTAAAAAATTTTTAGATGAATTTTTACAAAGCCAACTGTTAAAACTTGTTTTGCATCATATCTGTAATTTGCCTTTTTTCCAGCACAATAAAACGGCTATGTCAACATACTGCAAGAAAGATGGTTGTATATTTATTTTTAAAATAAGTGCCAATTATGTCTGGGTCATCAACGTTAATCATCAATTCTATTTCTTGTCTAGTTCAAGGTTATTTGATGGTTAAACAACAGTCGAGATAGTTCAAGAAACTAATCAGCAAGAAACAACATAGATTTGCTCTAACATATCCAAAATTTACCTTTCAAGATTATTAAGTGTGATTTTTAACTTGGTGGAAATAAATAACATCTGCATATATACAATATAGCAAATGAAAATATGATGTTATCAGTAGTTTTGCAATAAATTCAACACATTTTGCATTTGAGTTTTAAACCAAGCTTTTGTGTGTATTTGCAAAGCTGACAGCATGTCGACATGCTGACATTAAATCGCCCTTTCTTGTAAATAGGAGGTAAGAGGAGGGAGGAGGGTTGTTGTTGGAGGGCAACACGGTCTGCATTAACAGATATAAATTTTGATTGACATATAATTTCCTTTCCCAGTCTGACTTGGACAGCCTTATGTTTGATGGGTTTATAAGATAAGTGACTCTACATATTTTCCTACATTGAGAGACAGGAGGAAGGATCACGAAAAAGAGAGGGGGGGGGGAGTCAGGAGAGGTTAAGAAGGGAGACAGGATGACAGCAGGCAAAGAGAGGTAGATGGAAGGGGAGCTTGAGGAACTTTTTAAAGAGTGGTGGAGGAAGCTCACACAGTCGTGTTCGGCTTGACAGTGTTGTCTGAAGTCCGATGGCTTTGTAGAATGTGTTGAGAGGAGGCGGGATACGTGCTCCTCTTACCTTGCCATGTGATGGCTGTTAGTGAGGTCTTGACATGTATTGGCATTGCCCAATAATGAGGACCACATGTATGTGTATGCTTCTCGGTTTGTGTGCTGATTGAAGAAAATTATACATTTTGTTAGACTTAAAGCTTGACGGTAGTGGAGTTGCACCTGTTTGGTTTTCCCTAGTTGAGTGTCACAGAAATCTCATGCAGAAACACTAATCTACCAAGCTCACTGTCATCTCTTACAGGTATGCCACATCTGAAAGCACAGCAGAAAAAAAACACATCTGGAAAACCAAATTGAAATCTGGATGTTCCTCTAATGAAAGATTATCCAAATATCTGAATATTTGACGCAAGCTGAAAAAGCATAAACAGAAAATCGGGGAACAAAAAAAAAAAAAGAAATCGGAAAACCAAACTGAAATCTGGATGCTCCTCTACTGAAAGATTCTCCAAATATTGAAGAATCTGGGTCCAGCTGAAAAGCACAAACTGAAACTCCAGCAAAAAAGAAAAAGAAAAAAAATATAACTAAAATCAAAAATATGGATACACTGAAATCTGAATTTTTTTCTAATGAAAGATTATCCAGATATGCAAGTACTTGGGTCCAGCAGTGGTGAATATATTCTATGATTACTTTATTTTTGTGGCACAGATAGATGGGAGTATTTAGTACATTTTGTTAAAGAATTTGTGAAAGGCATAAGTGAATCCAAAGATGTTAACAGTAGAGTCACACAACTTTTACATCACATCTAAAGTAATCTAAAACCTTCTTAATCCTTGACTAAATGAACAACAGAAGTGTTGACTTTATGTGTCCAAAACACAGTTAGTGGTAAAATAAATTAACGGTTATCTAAAACACATTTTTCTGAAGAGATGACTAAAAATGTTTAATAATGGCACATTTATCAGTTAATACAAATTCAATTTGAACTGATTTAAATAAGTCATTCTCTAAATTTATCCTGATAAGAACAGCAATTGAGAAAGACTACATTTTCCCCCTTTTGGTGATGTTTTGTGATGTTTATGCTTTATCTATCTTTTAGAATGAACAATAAAAAACACCTTTACATATAGGAACCTTTCCCTGAGATTAGCACTCAGATATTCTGTCTTTCTAAGAAGAGGTAAAGCTTTTATATCCAAAGCAGCCATTATTGATTTTGTCTTAATGCACACTTGACTTCATTCTCTTAGTATTGACACAAAGACAGAGATGGAACAACATATACAGAAACATGGGTTGGGCGCCTGATAAGCAACACACAACAGTCCTATCAAAGACCCACTAATTAATTACATCTATTGTGTCTTGAAAGACAAGACATAAATATGGGTATGTGGTGTACTAGTAAGCAGCTTCCATACAAATGCAGCACTCTGCTATCAGCAGCCTCACATCAGTGAGTCAGGAATAAAGAGTGAGCAGGAAATTCAGGAAGTGAGAGAATAACTGCTGAAGGGGGATTGTAAACATAAACAAAACACGCACCAGCAACCAAGAATGGGTTTCCTAAGGAGAATATTGACATCCTCACAGAGAGGAAATAAATAGACAATATTTTACAATCAGATGTCTTCAGTTTTAAATAGAGGGATATTTAGAAGATTTTTTTTTCTCTTAAGTAATCTTAAAATTCTGAAACCAGGATATGTAAGTACATGTTTGTCCAATCTTTAAATATACCATCCCCCTGCCTCAAGTCGTAGTAAATTATTTATAAAAGTGCCAAGAGGACATTTTAGAGAGAAGTTAAAAAAGTCCACTGGCTCTGTGCATGGATGTAAACACAGATGCTCAAGGACAATCATGGGATGGCCAAGGTTGAGGAAACGGGGATAATGCTTCATGACTGTAGCTGACTTCAGAGTCTCTAAAGGTAATTTAACTTAGCTCTGTGAAGAAGTATGGTATCCCTTTATCAATTTTTTTTATTAAAGGAGCTATATTAAGCCATGTCTTTTTATTCTTTCTAAGGTTGACATGATTTTGTAAGAACTAAATTAAATGTATGTGATTTAGTTTGGACAACATACAACAGGATAGAGGATAAAAGCTTCTATTTCAATCACGTCTTCATGTTCTTCATTCAGTCGTGGCTTTGCTGCATCTGTTGATAATTCAATTCCTTACCCCATCAAACTCCATCAACTATCTCTTCTAATAGAGCTTTTCCTTACCTATGGTTCCAGTTGGACAGGGCATTTTGGCTACCATGCCTTGTTTGGTCTTGGGCCAAGAGATGTCCATCATCAGTAGGGGATTGCAGTATTCCACCCTGAAGTTGGGAAGCTTGGAAGAAGGTGGTGCCCCGTCATTCTCCTGTGGCTCCAAAGCTTCCACGAGTGTCTCGGCTGGGGCGGTTATTGCAGTTTGTGGCCACTGAGCCATTGCAGTTGTTGTTGGAGGTATCTCGGTAGTGGTGGTCCTGGCTGATGTGCTTGTCATTGTAGTGGTGGTGGGTCGAATACTGGTACTTGTAGAAGTTGTTGTATCCATGTATACCATTAGAGATGAGGATGTTTCTACAAAGGAGAAAAAGGTTAGAAACAGAAAATTAGGGCTAAGTTATCCTTGTTTTCAGTTACTATATGATTCACTTGTGTTTAAGTCACAACCTATATTCAAATGTATGTAGGTTCAACTGAAAAAGAGAAAACAGAAGTGTAAACAGTAGGTTTCTTCCATCTTTTCCATCTTTCATCTTTCTTCCATCTTTTCCATCTTCTTCATACTATCTTTTCCAAGAAAAGATAGTATGAAGAAGATCAGTTGCAGCTGGCATGTATGACTAACATGGATATATGTGATGTCTAGTTTAAGACCCCTGCCAGTTGAGCTAACGCATAAACCACAGAATGCACAGACTTCCAGCTGTCCAGTCAAAAATGTAGGTGCTGATGAGGGCACATCTTTATCGTCCAGTGGCTGAGTTTTGGAAGTACATGCTATTTCTAGGTCAAGGGGGCAAATTGAAAAACCTTTTTCCTAAATGCGAGTCCTCCCAGTGGTTAAAGTCTGCGAGCCATTAGTTGATGACACTGTTTACCTGAACTCTCGGGGAGAAGGACTACAAACACTAGGACTTGTGCACAAAGAGACGTGACAATAGGCCAGCTAAGTAATGCTTCACTTTCCACTGAAATGGACATTAGCTAAAGTTCCTGCCTTCTACACGCCTATCCATCCTTCACTGGTAACTCATTGGAAAATAGGGAACCGAACGGGAAGATTTTCCTTAATTCATGGACTCTGTTGAGGCACAAAAGACAAGAAAATGCACAAGAACATCATACGTCATAATCCATCCATCCATCCATTTTCTATACCCGCTGAATCCATTACTGGGTCACGGGGGTCTGCTGAAGCCATACGTCATAATATATCATTAAAAGTGGAGGGGAAACAAGTGTGAGATGTGTAAAATGTTTATTCAGCCATTGTATATTTGCATTATTTTTTGTTTAAAACTGCTTAAAACTGCCATGGCAACATTTCAATACGTCATGATCTAATAATAGTTTGCAATATTTACGAAGAGAGCATCCCGTAGCCCCTTAAATGAATGAAAGAGCACTTTCTCAGACACAAACAAAATTTGAACCTTCACAAAAATGCAATTTGGGATAGCTGTTGTTTCTGCCTAGTGCCGAGATACAATCAAAGTGACAGAAGTGACAAATGATCCTAATCTTTTTATCAAGGAAGAGCAAAACAAAATTTAATGATGGTCAATTTTCCTTGGCAGGTTTAATGGACGTCACATATCCAGAAAACTCAGATAAGTATCCTGTTCTCTAAGATTCAATTTGCAATTGGGCAATTTATCTGTATAGTGAATTTGGAAGGGGCAAAATAAGACAGCATGAATTAGCACCACCAATAGAATGGAGAAGGCCCCTACAGGCTGTAACGACATCCGACTATCAGCAGTCAATGCATTCCAAGCTTAACAGCATTCAACAACAGTCAAGGTTGATTAAATGGTTTGCCACCTCAGCAGGAGAGTTGGCTGATTGAGTATTTGTTTTCCCTTCATTGAAAAAGAGTTTGTGTGTTTTTAAGATCTGCAGGTGTCTTAGACGCTCCTGTGGAGAGAGTCCATCAGTGAAGTGAAAGTCGAACAAAAATCCCATTAAACTGCAAGATGAGCTAATAGACATGAATAACCTTATTCAATTCCCCAAGGGCTAATAAGTTACCATATATGACGGTAAGACATTGCAGAACAAATACATAGATAAATCTTGAATATAATCAAACAAAATGGTGGGGTAAAAAACAAAAAACACAATGAATGCAAAAGCTAAAATAAGGTGTAGCAAAATTACATCAGTTACACGATCATACAGGGGAAGCCACACACCAACCCTTATTGTTATAGACTGACATTTTCACTACTCAACAGGGCTTCAAAAATAAAATTACATGTATACTCAAAGCAGTTATGTATTTCTACAAGTCACCACGACAACACCATTAACATTCAATAACCATTATCAAACATCATCATCAGAATGTACCACAAAGGCTTTCAGCAGCAGCGATGTTGAAGCAGGTGGGGTAAATATCTTCAAGGACACCAGTCTGTATACTTGATTATTTATGAAAGCACTTATTTATGCACCTGCACTTGAGAAGAAATGATGATAACCTCTATATCGAACTGTGTAAAGGGAACATGGCATCCATTTCAATATACAGTACACGAAATGAGCCAGTGGTGCCTAAAGTGCATATAGTTAAAAGGACACTATTAGGGTGCTTGATGAAAATCCCATCATGGAAATTCACTGCTCATATCGAGGTCACTACAGGTCACAGTGCACCAGAATCTGATAAGCTAGCGGCTAAGCAGGTGCGCAGAGGGCCCTATTAGGATAATTGAATTATTGTACTGGTCAGGATGGGTAATTTAGGAGTGATTGTTAGATTAGTGACAAATTATAGCAGACAGAGTTTGTTCCATTGCTGCTTTTGAATACAGACCTACATATTGTATAATTTACAGAGGCCTTTTGTCAAATTGGACATGTTTTTATCTTTTTTTTTTTTCAAATAAAAGCATCACAAAATATTTGGGAACAACTGAGATTAGACTAATGAAAATATAATTATTTACAAATATAAATCTCTCTGGGAGTGTTTTTCCCCATATTTCTTAAGTCAAACTGATCCATTTTGCCATACAGTTAACTTTAGCACAGAGTTTATTTAGCTAACTCCTAGCACACTCATCTCTCAGCTTTAAGATCAGTTCAAGAACAGTACTAAGACTTTGTCGATCTCTTAAGATAGCAAAGTATCTGGCTCTAATTTTAGAGTAATCACTTATGAAATCAGTCCATGCTTAGAGGTTTTGCTCCACTGGTCTGGAAAGACCACAGTGGGCAATATAAGCTAATATTACCAAACAAATCAAAAAGACCGAGCTATGTATTGAGCCCTTCCCCCTCTTATCTTGTGACTTGTCTGTGATACTGTTGTATTTTAGTAGATCAAAGATATTCATGATAATAGGTATTAGACTAAGTGGTGGAAAGACACTGGTTATCAACAATGCATATACACTCAGATTTTCTGTTTCTCAGTATTTGCAAACTGAAACTGATTTATAGGATTTACACACAATATTTAGAAATGAAAAAATAAATGTAAGTATATGAAAAAGTATTGCTATATTAGACACATAAATGTGCTGTGTTGATAAAAAAGACACTTTAAAATACTGTGTTGATGAGTGGGGATGGTCCAGAATTCCTCACTTTATGGCACTAGAGGTGGTATAAATCATTGTAGAGTTTAAACTAACTTAGTACGTAAATTCTTTTCTTTGTTGGGGTCCGTGTAACACATGGGGCTGGCAACTTCCTGACAACATGATGCCCCTGACTGGCCTGGAATGGTATTGTTACACAGCTTGCCTTTACACATGGGTAGATTTGGCATCAGATTACCAATAACAATCTTGAGCCAAAGGTTTCTAAATAAATGAAAAAAAAACATACTTCTAAATAAATGAAGGAATTAAATATTTATAGGAGATTGAAAACAACAAAGCGGTTGCAGCCAAAGCTGAGGGGAAAAACACACACACAAAAACCAATGCAGATGATGTGAATCCCCGAATTAATAAACTCATCAATGTCACTGCACATCATCAAAGCATAAGTAGATTGGATTATTTACAATATATCATCATATGAAGATGCTTCAGATGTAAGCATTTGAGGCATGTGAGAAGATTTCAGGCTTGTTCTTACAGGTACAACTTTGCTGTTTATAAATTGTCTGTGACAAAAGAAAAAAAAAATATTTATTTATTTATTTTTAAAACACATTAATTTCTAGTGAATTCTTAGTAAATGTCTTAGGTTATGTCCTCTCATCCAAACTCTAAGATGTTCAATAAGATGGATCTGTTTGCTTTCTTAAAAAGAAATTAACAGTGATTTGAATGAGAACATAAATGAACAGACATAATTTGAGGTAATTTGTTAAATATGGCATCCTGCATATACCAAACACTTGCACTGTATGAGAAAACAACATTTCAGTAATTTTAATAAACAACAAGACCAAACCTTTGTTCCACATCTGTTAAAGTCAATAGGAACCCGCTTTAGAGTAATCAGTTTCTGTTTTAGCTGACACAGTTCTTACCTTTTGTTTAGATACCACTCAAGAAAATGCTGCTCTATTAAACTAATGAACAATTACTTTAGTATTGTTTTCATTATCATCATCATCATTATTATTCTTATCATTATTTTCTCAGAAAAATAAGTGGTGGGAGGAAGTGCTTTTACATGTTTTTACTTCTCATTAAAGAAATAACCACTCAAGAGAAGGTTAGCTTTCTAGCACAACATATAGCTCAAACAGCTTCATGAAGCAGCTAACCTGCTTCTGCAACTACAGAACCCAGGATGACTTCTGTTGTCTTTCTGTTTCACTAACTCCTGGGAAAAATTTAAAAAAACAAAGTAGACCATTATAACGCCTTTTTTTTTTCCTTTTTGAAGAAAGGGGGTTGAGAGTGATATTTAAATTATTGTTGCACTAATACGGCTTTTTGAGGGAAAAATTCAGATTAATTAGGCAGGGACTTGCTGATCCCATGTAGATTGCTGAAAACTTTCATTTCAGGGATGTTCCTCATAATGGAAACATTCTACCCAGGCCCCCCGCCAAGCTCTCACAATAGACTTCATTCATAGAGCACATGCATGGAATAACTTTTTCAGTAGCTTCAGGACATTTATGAAACTGGTCCTCCAAGTAAACTCTAACTGTGTGCTGTACTGTAATAGAATCTACAGGACATCCGTGGTGTCCACAGTTAATGAAGTCCTACGAGAGAAAGTGGCTGGTTATTTGTCAAAGACAAAGATAACTGGATGATTTTGGTTTATCCATCTTTTTAAATAATTACAACGAGGAAAAAAAATTAACATATCACCTCCCAGAATGCCGAAGGTGATATGACTGTGTCGAGAAATATGACTTGAGGAAACGTCTATCACAGCATGAGGTTAATTCAAAGTCATGAGGAGCCGTGTGTAGAATGTAATTCCATACTTCGAGGTGATCCCACTGAGTCTATTGTTAAGTTATTTTTCAGAATGTTCCTTGGACATACAGCATGTTAAATACACCAGCAAAGGCACGCACTGGGGATGGAGAACAAGAATGGAAAAGAGGAGTGTGTCCTTGACCAGACTTAAATGTCTTTTCCATGAGATGAGCACACAGAAAAAAAAAGAAAAAAAAAGGAAGCCAGCAGCAGACATCAGCTACAGTCTGCAGGCACTATCGCCTTGGAGACAACACAAGGACATTTTGTTTTGCATTGCCAGCTTCCCCAATCTATCCATGGGGGACAAACTGAGAGAGGGAGAACAAAACCAAGCTCAAGAGCATCAGAGAGGTGAGCGGGCCTGCTGTGCCCAAAGGAACAACTCTGTGACCTTATAGGACAATTTGAATGTAGGATGCATTTTTAGCTGGGAGTTTTATGAAGAGTTTGAGCAAAACAGCAGACCAAAAAGAGGACCCTGAAATGTTATTGCATGTGAACACTTCTCTTACTCATGCTCTTATATAACTGCATCCTTCGGTGGGAAACCTTACAATACAAACACCTTGATTAATTCCGCTAGGGGCAGTTTATTTAGATACGTCTCAGTATCTAAAAACAAAGTTCAACGAACTTACTTTAAATCATAAATTCATCTTGTTTCTTTGATATTTAAGATAATATGCATGCTCAAAGAGATTATAAAGTAGATTAACAGCAATATTAGCCAGCTATAACATATTCATGATTTTGAAGCTTAAGGGCTTAGAAGGACGTTCATACGCCAGCAACCTGTTCATTCATAAAATCCACTAGTAAACTTCTGCTCATTGAAACATCAGCTCCTCTCATTTACGCTCCACTTGTGCCCCCCTCCCAAACACCAAACACATGAAGCACGTTCCCACCACACATGGAGCTTTGTGCTTCATTTCAAAGCATTCATTTCTAACTAATTAGCCTCTCTGTCTGTATCCCAGGGCTCGTGGCTTCCACAATTAGATAAGCCCGCTCCACTTCGCTCTAGGAAAGAAAACTGCTATGCTATTATGAAATAGATCTGGTTTATATGACTTGCTGTTTCCTTACCGCGAGCGGGCTCATTGGCTCTGAGGAACGTCTGTGGGACTTGAGATCAAAAGAGGTGAAAAGGGCTTTTGGGGGGAAAATGAAACAAGCCTCATACAGTGAAGTGACTCTTCCAGCCTCATGCTGAACCCAATTACCTCCTAATTTTAGTTTTTGAACCTTTATGCATGGTTACATCTTCAGCAGGGATTTTTACAAATGGGAATAAAATTCGGACAATCTACATATAATGTCATCTACTGACCAGCTTCACTTGAATGTTTGAAGCCAACATAATAGGATTTCTGGATGCTATGACATGCATTTTGCCACAGAAGAACACTTGTGGCTATTATGTATGACCATGATTGTTAACAGACTATACTATACTAAAACTTTGTCTTCTTACTCTTTGATATTAAAGGGCTGCTTCCACTTTGTTACTTTTTACGACTCAAAAATGAATTATACTTTAAAACTTCTTTTCAATTTAAACAACTCTTAAATTGATAATGTTTCTCATTCACAACTGTGAGAACTCCTTGTGACAACATTTATAAAATGTGGTATCCACAGAAGAATGAACTTATATTTGGTTGTCTTATTAACCGATTATGACATTTTAATCTTACCATTCACCACCATCTTTAAAAAAATAAAAAAATTTAGGCTCTGCTTTAGTATTCAGTTTTTAAAAATTGTGCATTCTATTAATGCGTTTCAGAACAAAAGACATTTTTTCTCAGTTTCATTAAACACAAGATGGCACATTTTGGGGTTGTGTTTGGCTTTAACGTTTCTCAGGCTGGTAAATTTCTTCACATTGTCACCACTGTAAGGTTGCCAAGCAACTGCTTGTCTTGTTCAGGATCCCCTTGCTTGCTGTCCCCTTAAATAGCAGTTTTCTGATTTCCACACTATTTTGGATGGGTTGAACAAACGAAATATAATTTCGAGGAGGCGGTGTATTTACTTGGCTTCAGAAAGAGGCAGACTTCCAAACTTTGTCCAAACATGATTACAGTGTTATATCAGGACAATAAGTTGCCTGATTTTATCCATCTATCTATCCATCTACACATACATATACACACTCACACACACGTGCACACACACACGCACACACACATGCACACACTCACGGTTCCACCGACTCTGCCAGCGGCT
>JAOWBL010000010.1:2553916-2568759 GCA_028564865.1 Zenarchopterus dispar
GCCACAAATTGTCTGCACTGTTTGAATCGTCTCTCACACACGCGCACACACACACACACAGACACACACACATATATATACACTATCTATGTGTGACTATATTTTTATTACTTTGAATAGTTTATGCCAACTATAAGGAAGGGAGACTGTGAGAACTTTCTGAATGCAGTTTTCTACAGGTAATCAGCAATTTCTTCAAATAATACCGATATTTAAAATTGAATAAAACTCTTTTGTGCCTTTCAAGGTCACAGATTACAGGCTACAGCCTTGGCATGTCCAGCTCAGGGACAGTTAATTTGACATTTACATCTCACTCTTCACAATGGAGCAGACAATTATGAGTTTGTGTCCCTGCTCTCACCAATATTTCATAGAAGATACTGATTTCTGGCTCGCTGAATCAACTTTCACATATTTCTTTATGTTGCAGTAGACCTTGGACCAAACCATCCATCAAGCAACCAATTATTATTGGTTGATTCATATCAAACTGTGTCCAAATGAGGCCCAAACCTTACAGAATGAAAGTAAAGAAGCTAATGAAAAAATTATTGCAACTCGTTAACCAGAAATTATTTAATTCTCACCCAGCAGCCATCTGAGAATGTATTAATTATTGAGTTGTAATTTTAAATGTAGCCTCTGATAAAAGTTATCACAAACTATGTATGTGTCTCATGAGGGTATGAATTACTCAGCTACTCTGCTTATTGATTTTCTTGAGTTTAGGACATATGGTCCTGCCAAACCTCGACACAAGTCCTCATGTGCTGAGGAAAACAGCAAGAAGATAAAATGACCAAAGTGCCATGGTTTAATGCCTTTTTTTGTAGCGAGCCCACAAATCCATCACAGTGCACAACTGGGATGTAGGAAGGTTGAAAAGGTGCTGGCGGGAATGAGGTGCGGTAAATTATGCAGCCAGACATGCAGTAATGCTTCGATATAATCTGACATGATGAGAACCATAATAGATGGGAGCCATGCATTGTTTGGCAATTAATTTCTTATTCCTGAGCTCTCTTCCAGGGACTTGAGAGGGCATCGATGGAGGTCAGAAAGCGCTGGGAGAAGTGTATGCACCTGGCTGATATGTATGCACATGTGGAAACGGGCCCGGGGAGACACTTACTGTGTCTGGGTAAAATGACAAAAGGAACAGGAGCTAAGCCTACTTGCGTAGGGACTACACAGAACTGCTGTGGGGTGATTTTTCTGCTAAGATTTGCTAAAAATGCCAGCAATGTGTCATTTTTCTCTAATGTGCATGCGTATTGGCTCGCACTGGATTTGCAAAGGATTTTTATAGGGATTTAATTTGTATTATTACTACATCCTATGCACCAAAAGTCACAAAACCTGAATGAAATCACATATTTCAAATCTGTCATGCATGTTCATATCTGTAGCATTTATACATTACATGCAATTCTGAACGAACAATGTTTTAAAGCCTCACATCTTCCTCTTAAAGATGAAAATTAAATCAACTATGGTAAAGAATCTGAATTGTGACAAGGGCAAATGTTGTCAAACTTATCTAGGAAAGCATAGGCAGGAAAAAAAGAGAATTTGAGCAATTGATTAGAGGGGATTTCACATCCACTAAGAGGAAAGACAAACTCCTCCAAGGTCTCAGCATTTGCCAAGAAAACCCATAGTGAGACTTTTCAAAAGACTGTCAACCAACAGTAGTAGGGCCAAATGGATGGGGCAAAGCTCTGCAGAGAAACTCTGACTCTTGTGATAAAGAGAGTTAAAGATGCTTTGGAGGCCTCCGCTCAGATTCGCTTGGCTGATTGGTCAAAATAAATCACTTTGAGCCCGTGCGCTACCAGAGCCTGTTAAATTCAATGTGGCGGTTTTTGGAGAGAAACCGGATGCCAAACACACACACACACACACAAATCACGAGGTCGTAAATGTGTGCACCAACATCAGCTACACTAAGTGCTTCTGTCACAAAGATCATAGCAGACCGGCTAACGTGACAACTTTCGGGCACATTCCAAACAATTGAAAGAAATCTGAAAAAAAGAACAAATGCACTGAACACACTTGTGCTACATCACCCTCAATTCATCCACAAGGTCCACAAAACTGAAAAAAAATCTTTCACATTTACTTTCCGTTTGTTCTTCCTGCTTCATACATGTTGTCAGCAGAGATGGATAGGGTGTTGGCTTTAACTGAGGAATTACCTGCCAGCCCCCTCACTACACAGGTGATCTGTGTATGATTTCTGGATCAAGGCAGAGCTGCCACAGCCGGTGATGGATGCCCAGTCAGGAGGAAGGACACCAGAGAAAAATCACATGATATATAATGGGACATCACACACAGCGAACACTGCAATTCAGTCGGTCATGCTGATTCAAAAGTTTTCTTACATTAATGCATATGTGGACAACTGGTACCACAATAATTATGCATTAAGACATTGTAATTTATTCCTACATGAAGCTCAAAGAGTCTGTATCCAACAGAGCTGCCTGTTTCTGAGCTTAAAAAAAATCCACAGCTGCATTACCAACAGAGGCCTATTGTGTTACATCATTAAAGGAAATGTTTGATAAAGAAACATTTGTGCTTGCGTTTTTGCATGTGTGTGTGTATATGTGCAAAGCTGCTCAAAAAATACAATCTCAAACTTTACTGCACCAAAAAAAAAAAAAAAAAAGATTCTCTGCAAGAGGTATACCTACACTTCAATATTGAAGAAAAAAAAAAAACAATAATAGTGCTTGGTAATTAATAAAAACCTTTAACAGCTGCAGGACACCGCGTGACTCCACATGGAAAAAAACATGGAAGAGACATCTGAAATATCACAGTTTGTGCCTTTAAGAGCACGCTGAGTCAGACTCAAATTTTCTGCAGCAACTCTGCCAGCCCACATTTACTCCTTACACAGTCTTAATCAATTTAAGATGTGTCAGACTCTTCCAGATAGAGCCAAGATGGGCTTGAGCGTCCAAAACATCAGCTGCTTCGGCATTAAGGTCGGGGAGCCACGTCTGTCGGCTCCCTCAAGGCCAATGGGGCTGGCGCCAAGTCTTGGCCAGATGGCAACATGTGGCAAAATTACAGAATTGCTAAACAATGAATGGGTCCGTGATACCACGTCCTGTGCACCAATCATGTGCTGAAAAAGGTTCACTCCAGAAGTGGCACAAAAAAGCATTAGAGGTTGACAGACTGAAATATTAGACGCACAGAAAGCCACAGAGACTGTTATTCTATAAATGGCCCTCAACCATTTAAAAAGAAATATAGAAGTAATAGTATATTAATAATAAGGTGCAAAATGAGTCCAAAAAGATGGCATTGGAATGAGAAAATGGCATATGAGCTGATACATGCACACAGGGGAAAGAAGCACCTTGAAGCACTTCTTTTTTGTGGCAAATTAGTGCCACACATATCTGCAGCACAGAGGCTGAAGCAAGTTTTCTCCCGTGCCTTCCCTTGTCTTTACAGTCCCGTGAAGTCGATGAATCTCACAGAGATACAGTACAGTTGAAGGCTAGAGAAAGGAATGGTTTCCACTCACGTTTCAGGACAGATGAGTCTAGCTAGATTCAGGTTTTATCACTAATTTTGGAATTTTGTGGAAAATACTATCAGTGCAAAGACATAAAGGAATTATTGTGCAACGGCATCTAGGTTGCTTTAGTCTATGGCAATGACTAGTGTCTCTTGACTGGCAAGATGAATGTTTTCAAAACAGTCTACATGGAAACAATGAGCATGGCCACAATGGAATCACACACTGCTTTTTTTTATAGAACTTATAGTTCTGAATTCTGGTGTTGGTCTTTTTGTTTATGAAACCTCGAGAGGAAAAAGTCTGACTGAGAAATTATGCCCAATTAAAAGTGTTGCAATTTGTCTACCACATTTGAACGGAAAATCTAAATCATCTCCTGTTTTACTCTAAGTAGGTCCACATTTTCCAAAATTATAATCAAGCTGTATTGAAGAAGAACAGTTGAGCAATGAGGCCATAAACTAACTATGAAAATGTTTACTAGTTTAATAAAAGGAGGAACACTTCTTTTGAAACCACAGCAGTTACCCTCTGGGTGTCATTAGACAGAATGTAGGGCGAAGACACATTTATATTTGCTTCAACTTTTTGGACCCGAAGGACTCATAAGAGAGTACAAAACAGGCACAAAACACCACTCATGAGCGATTTCCTGTATCTGTACCTTTTGGAGAATGATTGGCAGCTTATTTATTCCAGTAGGAAATGTAAAGGTGTGTGAAGATTCTTATAGTCTTTAAAGGAAATAATGGATCTGTTTTACACATATCACACATCTTCAGAATGTTTTGACTCTAGACCCGCATGTCTGAGATGATCAAATTGGTGATCATATTTGTTGAAAGGAGCCCACTTTCCTGTAGTCTGCTATCCTTCTGAAAGTAAAATAAGAAATATATGATACAGTTATGTATGTAATATTGATAAATGTGATATTGAGATTTACTCTTAACCCTCCTCACATCTTCCAAGAAACTCCTGCAACAGACATCCAAATGTATTTGTTTTCATCAAAATTGTACTTGCATACACTTATAGATCCAAATTTTGACTGATTTTAATCACCTGCAATCAACCATTTTGTACTGCCAAAACTACACTTCACAGTGATGAATATGTGATGCATTTATATTCTGGAAAAGAAATACAGACTTAATCAATGCTGAATCAATCAGTCAGCTGCAGTCACCAGCTTATTATGGGGCAACTCTAGTCTATTATATGTGTGAGAAAGTGGTTGTTGGAATACTGGGTATTTTTTTTCCAGGTAATTGAGCGAGTGATACTTCAAGTTTTGACACCAATTCCAAACAGTTCTTCAATTTACTGGCCTGCGAGCCTACATTCTGAAACAATCACACTGAGACTCTTCTTAACGTTGGACATGATTGAGACGAGTCGCTACCGGATGGAAGAGGTGAGAAACAATCTAAAAAAGTGAATATGTAGAAGTGGGTCATGAACGGTTAAGAGACAATGAATTTGCTTAACTGTCAGAGGCTCATCATCCACCCTTGAGGTCACCATGGCTGTTGTAATGCTTTGCATACAAGTTTTTCAATGTTTCATTCATGTTTGTTTTTTTTTCCCTGAGGCTTTTTAGAAGATAACCTCCAGTCTTACTTTTTTGTCCTTGAATAAGGTGTGATGAAAAATGACAATAGATATTTTAAATCTGCTTATAAAGTGTCAACTGTGAGTACACATTTGTTCAAACATTCAGTCAACTTACTTATCTGTTCGGTTGTCATGGGAGCACCATATAGTGTAGATAGTCTGTATAAAACACACTTTTTTCATACCTTATTATCAAAAATTTTTAAATTTTCTCATTGGGAAGGAAGGAAAACATCTATCTACCATCTACATAACACACACTCATCAGAAAAAAATGGGTGGACTGGAATTATTTGTCCACATTAGACGTTTTTGGCTATCTCAGTTTTAATTGCCCCATCTCTGCCAAATGCCCTGCAGCGTGTACTGTGCCCTGGCCCTTGTGGGTGAGCAGCAGCCCCAGCTGTGGCTCTGGCCTCGTCCTTGCTGCCCTGCTGCTCATACAGCAAGCTCCACTGGTGTTGCAAGTTCGGCATGCTCACGAGGTTGGAGAGATGAGTGGAAATGAGCCTGATCAGATAACGACACCTTTTCTGTGAGTCTTAACAGGAGCTATGATCATGACACTGGATCAAATTTCAGAAGCTCACACTGGCAGCAAAAGGGAAATGCTGCATTGGCTCTGGACTCTCATATTCTGGCATGTTAGCCCATCTAGTTAAATCCCAGGGTTCACCGAGTGACTGCAATTGCTCCAAATGATCATATCAGTGTTTCTGAAATCTGAACCGTAATTTTAAAAATTCACAATTTTCTCCACTTTTGTAGCTCCACTGTTTTCCGTTCCAGATTTTCCCAGTTTGTCCCAGCCACTGATTTCAGTGCATCCCCAGTGAAGTAGTAAACAAATGGAACAAAGCAGACAAAGTGGCTGCAAATTTAGATTCATTAATGTGTAGTTAAGTGGTACACTGAAGCTGATTCAAACAATGTATTAGTAATTGTCCTGCCATTTCAAAAGTAGACAATTCAGAACAACTCTGGAAGTTGATCAAACTGAATTGCATTGACATTTACATTTGTCCTCTTACTCTATCCATCAACTTAATGCAACATTTTACCATCTATCATGCAGCGGGCTCTTTGGAGGCCAGCATCTCCTGCAACAGAAGTCGAGCAGTCAAACACTTATTGTGTGTAGGTGTCTGCAAGCGTTTGCTGGAGTAGGGAATTATTCAATCCAGAAAGCCCATACTACCATTTTACTGTCATTAACCATAACAAATTATATTATGAGTAGCTGTATGTTATCAAAACTAAACACTGTAAGCATGCATGCTGAATGAAATAATATTATATTAAGGATTGTTTTAAAGCAGAGCTTTGTATATTTAAAAAGAAATGGGCAAAATACAGCAGTTGGCGAAAGAGAACAAATTCAACTGGAAAGTAGCAGATAGAAAAAGCTACAAAGGAGGAAGGAGAAGTAAGAATCTCATAGTCAAATAATTTGTGACATTTCTCACTCAAGCTGTTGATAAGATAGCACAAAGAACTACCTTGATGGGTTAAAGCATGTTTTAATTGTTTTTTTTCTCCTATTACATCCATTCTATTAAGTGCCCGTTTATAGAGAGAATAAGAGAGTAGAGAAATTACACTTTTTAAAGGAATTTTGTTAAGAATGTGTAAGCAGTAAAGAGTAGAAGGCTCACTAGAGAAAACGTTTTGTACGGAATTATTATGATGTTAAAGGCCAGTAGTGTCACAGTATTAAAAAATTAAAGAGGATTATGCTTCCTAATAAAAAGGAATCAACTAAAAGCTGAGTCCATGGCCAACACAAATAAAGCTAATCCTAAAAACATGAAGTGAAGTCAAGGTTTCTTGACTTCTTAAAAACTGAAAAGGGAAAGAATGCCTGTCATCTTGTTCTTGCCAAAGATGAAAATGTTGAATTTTCACCACTTTTATCTAATCACTTGATCAGTTTACTGAGAGAATTAAGTTGTTTTTAAAAACTGGTATACACCCTGCAAATTCAGCTTCTATGTACAGAGTTAACACCATTCTTGAGTGGCTTTTCTGTTCCTGTTCCAGTCTAAAGACATATGTGTTTGGTTAATTGAGGCACAGCTACAATAGCGACTAATGGGAGTTGGAATGAACTCCATCTCCTCGTGATTCCTAATGGGATGAAGCTAGTTTTGAGGATGGATGAATGTCCCAGCAGAGAGAAAAGGTTAGGAAAAGACCAGGGTTTGTTGTTGAGCCTTTTACAGGCCACAGCGTTCCTCACTTGACATCCTTGAAAGCTGTGAATCATGATTCTCACTGAGAGTACACATATCCCTGCTTTTATAGAAATGTAAAATGACAGATCTTCTATTTGGCAATATTATTGGCATTTTATACTATTTTTTAAGTAAATCTAGCTAACATATCTATGTATTTAAATTTGTTTTGTTTCTATTTTTAAGTAGAAATTGCGCTCCAGAGTAGGATTCTGTGGAACCATCTTTTATCAGTCAAAACATTCGCAAAGTGCTAATAGGTCTAGACTGCACTGGCCTCCTTCCTCACTCTGCTCTCTTTCCCTGTGTCTATGACATTATTACAGCTAAAATTGTATTCTTTTGTGTCATAAAGGCAAATATTCCTGGACCAATCTCTCTTGGTTGGTATGCTTGTTCTATCATCATAGACACCCAATTATTAATAGATTATCACTGAATTACAATGAAATGGACTCTTTGGAATATAGCGTAATTGAACTGTATGTAACTGGACTCCATTGGACTTTATAGGCATACAAATAGCTGTTGCTATTCAAGACTGTCCTTATAAGTAAAATTATTTATATTTTCGTTGCAGGATATGTCAGTTAACACAATGGAAAAATGTAAAGCATATTTTGCCCTTTTTTTTTTTTTTTTGGCAGGAGAAAGCTAATGCAGTGTATAAAATGGAAATGATTAATCCTTGGTAGATGCCAATACCAGTCAGGGTCTGATTAATTATTAGTCAAAGTGAATTCGAAACGTGACTATGATTGCAGCTGTAAACAAATAAAATTAAAAAACTTTTTTTTTTTAATTTAAAAAAATCATAAGAATTGTTTATTTTATTTGAAAATTTAAATCAGTAGTTTTTAGAAATACCTTCATACTAAACATAACTGCAGCATTATCCTGTTGCAGACATTCAAGTAATGTGAAAATGATTTGTTTCAAAGTCTCTAGATGATTAGTTCAATAACTGTCAGTTTTCTAGTAGACATATTTTAATGTTCATGTCAATGCCAGTTTTTCTACCTTTACGTAAATTGTTACCACACTGAAACATTAATGTATCTACTCATTATGAATATTCAGTTAAAGTATAAATAAAACTGGTCTTACCGAGTCTGTTGTCCAATGCTCCAAAATCCAGGGAATACTTGACAACGTGGTAATTGTTCCAGACATACAGCATATTGTCCCTGGGATTATAATCCACAGCAGCAATGTACTGATAAGAGTTGGGGAAAGGGATGTCCAGGAAGCCGTCTTTACTTAGCTCTGTGTTATAGATGTAGTCGATCTTGTTTCCCGTGGCTTCATTGTCATCATCCTCGTACACCGACTTTATTACATAGAGAATTCCACAAATCATGAAGGCATTAGATGCAGAGCGTTTGTCGTATGCCGTGTCCCAGGTTCCCTCAACTCGTAGTGTGTAAGGATTGAGCTGACTGATGACGATCCGTCCGTTGTTTTGCTCAGTTGCATAAATCACCCAGAGGCCATTCTCATCCACAGCCAAGTCAATATCGGATTTTCCTCCCCAGCGGTACGGAGATGTGTCATGGTAGTTGGCACTGGCTATGATGGCCTCTCCACTCTTGATGCGAGTTCGCAGGTCAAACTTTACAATGTTGCGTGTGCGCTCCTTGTTGAAGAATAGCGCTCCATCGTAGACCACGAAGCCCGTTCCATCAACACGATGTGGAAGCTTGTAGGTTGTCGTTGGCCTTCCGGCAATGAAGTCTTCCTTGGATGAGTATTCGGTGAGGGTGTCTGTGCGGTAGGGTGTCCAAGGCATGTAGTAGATCTTGTCAGAGGCCTGGAGGGGGTCTTTGCACCAGGCTCCAGACTGGTGATCCGACTCGAAGAGGTGCTCGCTCTGGTACACCCTCCGTAGAAGCCCTGGACACAGGAATACTGAGGAGCCAAAAATGGGGAAAGAAAATTACAGAGTTACATTGGCAGGTATTGAATTAGTGAATTAAAACAGTAAGCGGCTACAAAAAAAAAAGACAACACAAATTTAATTGAGCAGCACATTGTTCACCATGAAGGACCAAGATGCAGACTCTGAATACCATCAATCTCGCCATGTAAAAACATATGTTGCTTTGCCACATATGAATGACAACCACAATCTAACAAAGCAAAATTTTAAATGAGTTTTTTTGAAAAAGAACACAGTCGTTATTATTCAGCCGGAAACACATTGTTTAACCTTAACTGTTGGAATGAATAGCTTCTTATTCATTAAGCAACTATGTTAGATGATTTTTTCTATGATTTTTATGAGTTTTTTTTTCAACAACAACAACAACAAAAAAAAAAAAACAACTCAGATATCGTTCAAATTACTGTAAAATGGTTGAAGAACTAAAACTACAAATCCTTGCAAACAAAGATGATAAATGTTTGGTCTAACCCAGTGTTTCTCAATTCCGGTCCTTGTGGGCCTCTGTCCTGCAGGTTTTAGACGTTGCCCTGCTTCAGCACACCTGACTCTCATTATTGGTCATTAACAGGTTGTCATCCAGGTCTGAACAAGTCTGTCAATGACACAGCCACTTGTGTCATAGTGTGAAGAAGCAGGGCAACATCTAAAACATGCAGGACAGAGGCCCACGAGGACTGGAATTGAGAAACACTGGTCTAACCTGATGGAAGGAATTCAACAATAGGACTCACTACAATGTTTTATTTTTAAACACACACAATGTAAAGAGAAAGGTACTGAGATTAAACTTGTGAAGTCTTGATAAAAATGCTTATCCCTGAGGCTAACTACGATAAAAGAAAAGAAAAGAAAAAAAAAAACTCCAGCTTTATTTAGTCCAAAAGATAGTGATGCATCAAAAGAAGAGTATTGGATGAAGTGATGCAGCATAATACTCGTGCCTACTGTGTAAGTAATGCATGACAGACAGTATTAATATCTGGGGTTTCCCCTGTAGTTCACATCTAGGTTCATCAATATTATCTACCCCATCTGACCCCCCCACCAAAAAATCTATTCGAATACAGTGAATGACCAGGTTTTTCCATCATCACACAGACATATTATAAAATGACAGTAATAGGACTCATGAGAGTCCAGCTAATAAAGAGTGGCTCAAGGAGGATGACATCATTTTCAGACATGGACCAGACTTGCACCCTAATGATAATTTTTGTTACCTTCTACTACAGACTTGAGCAGATTGACTCACTCATCTTTCAACTTTGAATGGAAATTTTGTTCAACTTTGAATGGAAATTTTGTAACCTTAGCAAAATGGAAAATATATGCCATGATCTAATGTAATTGTGGGTTACCAAAATACAAGGTTTTTTTTCTTTTCTTTTTCCTATAAAATCTGGATTAAAACCAGATAGTATTAGCATTGGGAAATAATAATATTCATCATCAATCATCATAATTATCATTTACACAGCACACAACCAATAACCAAAACACAGTCTTTATATTTTCACTGGTTTCAACAGTTAATTGTAGTTTTCTGCTGTTTGAACTGCATGAATAAGATATTTCTACTTCAATTGGTCTCTTAACCAAAAGTATCCTCAGTGTTGCTAAAAAAAACCTGACATAAACTTGCATTACGGCAAGAGAACTCTCTGTGAGGCTTTTCTCTCCTGACTTAAAATAGATCAGACAAGTCAGGAGTTACTTTCAAAATTCACCACATGTATGACTTGATCACTTAAATGTGCACAAATGCCCACACTAGCCTCTTTCTTTTACTCTACCCACAGCTAAAAAATGGAGCAGGAATGAAAAAGTTTTATTCATGGATCTTCTTTACATGTCCCAAAGGGATTTCTAAACAAACAGCATTTGAAACACAGACCCCAAATTTGACAAATTGGTGCTTTCTAATTATTGGCTAAGATGGCTCTTTAGAAAAATGAAAGCAAATCAAGTATGGAGGAGGGGATCTAGAAATGACATCATCTCTGTAATGACTACCTTTCCATTATTTCATCTACATGACATTTTAATCTGTGGCATGATTTACAGCACCACAAAGAATAAACTAATTATATGTAAACTGGTTTATACTCAAATCTGATAAAGCTAGGGCCATGGCAGACAATCCAGTTGGAGCTAGTCAATAGTAGACACTACTCACAAAAGCCAATTGTGGTTATCTACTGATTATTGTGGATTTAGGCAATTATAATTTTCTCTTAAAAAAAAAAAAACCCTTCTCTATTCACAATATCCATGGGAACAAGGTCATAGTTTGTTAAATGTTTGAACTCAAATGTTATCAGGGAAACCTTTCACAGAAAAAAAAACAACAACAACAACAAAAAAACAAACAAACAGGTGAGTACAGGAATAAAAATAGCATTTTTTTGTCAGATGAAAACCTGGACAAAATGCAAATATTCTTGAAACAAATATATAAAAAATTCTGGCTGTTTTCCTTTCCCCACAGGCTTGGATCCACACTGCATTAGAAATAAAACCCAATGTGTGTGAGAAGGCTCTTTTCACCATAATGGGGCAGCAGCCTGACAGAGCGCTGACAGCTTCTAGCCGCGGATCCGTTGAGTGGTAGAAGCTGCACGCTCCAAGGGGAAGGAGGAGAAAGATGCAGTGAAAACACAGCCTTCTTTTCCTTGTAATCTCCCAAGATTAAACATGTTGTCTATCTGCAGGTGAAAATGTGCTGAGATGCATCCCAGTGACACAGCCTCGGCACACATCTCAGCATTTGCTTTGCTAAATGCTTAGAGGGTTGATTCTCTTGTCGGGTGGGGAAAAAAAGAAACAAGATGTGCTAGGGTAGAAGGTTGAAGTGTCTAAGGTTTGTAATGACAGCAACCTTGGCTGTAAGGTTGTGAAAAAAAAGCTTTTTAAAGGGATATGCCAACATTTTGGGAATAACCTTATTTGATGTCAGTCCCAGGGTTTATAAAGATATATTCTTCTTTTTCCAGTGCATCCAATAGCCCAGTCTATCAAAGCTCCTGCTAGCCTAGCTTAGCAAAGACGCTGTAATCGTTACACCTACCATAAGTGACAAAAAAACCATACCTATAACCAAAAAGTGCTGTTTTGTACATGTTGTGACTATACATTTGCATTAAGTAGAAATAATTATACAATGAGATGCAGCAGCCTTATAAACATATACATAAAAAGAATTACATTTTGCTGAATCACTGTTCAGCTAGCTAGTGCATAGTTCCCAATTAGCTTCCAAAACCTGCAGTTCTTCCTTGGTGTATTCTGAATTGGAAAAAAAAAAAAAAGCTCTAGATAATTTTGCCCAAAGTAATAATTATCATTATCTGATGACTGCAAAGTCAGCCAAAGTTAGCAATGATGTTAGCTGTTAGCCACACACCAGTCACACTGTTAATGGAAGTTATAATGGGGTTTTGATGGTGCTGCGTATAAATTCCTTGTACTTATGCACTTATATGTTGCATTTGATTTAATATGGTTAATTTTATTTAAGGTAAATGCAAGTCACAATATAAATACAATTTTGAAGCTATTTATACATTTATTTTGTTCCTTAAGTGAAGTGTAATAACCCACTTTCATCAACCATGCTAACCATACAAGCAGGGGTTTGCTGGACTAGGTTATTGGATGAACAGAGAAGAAAGTGCTATTTACTTTCTTATCAAACTCTGGTTATTGACGGAGGATAATTAATTTCCAAAATGTTAGCACATTTCTCTAAGGATGTATGATGCATACATGGAAGAGTGAGTGAAAGATATTAGAAAAGTATCACAATCATGGCTTTCATGGGGAATTTTCACATACGGTTTAAACAGCAGCACCGTCATCTCTGATAAATCTTTTAAATCACCTCCATTGCTCATTATCTTTGTCATTAACAACTACTAAGAAAATTAATGTGCACTGCAAAGCCAATAAAGCCCAACTCTTGATGTCTTGTTTCAGGATTCTGTTTTCATCTTTAACTTCAGTATGGTTTTATATTTAATGTTTGACAGGGGACACATTTGCAGCTCATGTGCATCATAACTGATCAACTACAAAGCTCCTGGGACACAAGAGAAGCTTTAGCATATGCATCCCAGCATCATACAAAGCTGATAATGTGAGACTGGAACTGCAATGATCTATCTCCAGTATTGACTCATGAGTCCCTCAAGGTTATAGCCATCATCATGTTAGAGCAATTTGAAAAATGCTGACAGGTTATTGGACAAGCTATTGATCAACCTGTATAGCGTTCTACTTTAATATTATGCAGCTAAAGCTGAGCTGGAACATTTTTCAGTTATTGCAGGGAATAAAAACATCTAAATGCAATGGGATTTCGGCAGGGGGCAGCTTTCCAATTCCCCTCATGGCATTATCATATACATAGCAAAAAGAAATTTAAAAAAAAAAAAAAAAGGTAAAATCTATCTCTCTGATATGGATGGGGCCTAATTAATTATTCACCGTTTCTAATATTCCTGCATGCACATGACCACATGAGTAGGAATTGCAAAAAAGAGGTTTTAAATTTTATTTTCCTGTTTGCTCAGTTTCCTTGAACAATCTAATCTAATTATAGAATCTAATTATCCCCATGAATTACATGTTGACACCACCAATGAGCCACACAATGAAAATGGACCGGAGACGTGGAAGAAACTTGCCATAGCAACCCGTCACCAGAAAATGCAAGCACACATGCAAATGCAAATGCAGATGCAACAAGAAGAGTTGTTGGCATTTAGTTACCTTTTTGTTCCACTTCTATTTTAAGACATGAAGGGAAGAGAAAGAAAGAGACAAATAAAGAACAGATTAATGACGTGAGAAGTGTCTTTATTTCACAGACACACTAGAGAGCAAGAGGGGAATGGGGTTAGTGGAAGAGAGACATTAAATATTTAATCATAAGCTTTCAGAAAGGAGAACATTCTGTGTCACACATGAGCCTGCTGGAAAAAAGACAGGTTAATCAAGTCTAAAATTGTGCGAAATTGAACACTGTTTTTATTGAAGTCATGGCTGTGGGATAGGAATGTTTAAGACAGCACAAGATAGTTTCAACAGGTTTAAAAAACATTCAAACCTATGGCCCCTAACATTTAGGGATCTGAATTTAAGGTAAAACTGAAAATAAGTAGCCTTTCATTGCATGAGATCACTAAAGATGAAGTACATGAAATATCTATGGGTGGCTACTGTTGAGATTTTTTCCATATCAACACAAATATCTTGTCTTTGATGCTGATTCTTGAACAATGGTAGCTTCAGAGAATAGAGAAACTACACAATGAGATTTAAACACAGGGTAAGAGATTTCTGGACGATGTCATGTCTATGACATTTTAAACAAAAAGTCAACAGAACAGGGGACACCAGCTCCTCCCCTCCAGTTCTCCCTTAGAAAACAGGTGCCATGATAAAGTCGCCCAAAGTAAAGTCTCACCTCTGCTTCATGGTTTTATACATATAT
>JAOWBL010000010.1:2568859-2584461 GCA_028564865.1 Zenarchopterus dispar
ATGGAGAGCCGAGAGCGGGGCTTACACATCAGCTTGGCATCCAGACAATGGTGTGTGTGTGTGTGTGTGTGTGTGTGCAGTATATATTTAACCCTAACCCTAGGCTGCACCCATTCTGTTTCCAGTTTATAAGGTTTTAAGGTTGTGTGTGAAGACCAGGTTTTTGTGCAGTGTAGTCAGGACATGGGCAGCTTCCCAATGAGTGATGAAAAGTGTTCAAGTTTAGTAACCACATAGAAACACTAACTCTACATTTAAAATATACAAACATTTGACATGACACTTGTGAAATTACTCTACCTGACTCTTCTGCAAAGATTGTGAGGGTTCCTATAAAACTGAGGTGCCAGCAACATCTCTCTCCTTACATGTAAGTTTAAACTGTCTGTTGTCCCCATTTACTAATAAACAGTCAAAAAAAGATGCAACTCAGGAAATTTAAATCATCACTAACTCTTGAACAAGCCAAACAAATACAAGTTTCAATGTATTTTTTTCTTCTATAAAATAACATCTACTGTCTCAACAGTCTCACAAAGGAAAATCAACTCGAAATACCATTCTGGGTTTTCTAATGGTGAGTTTATGAAAAGCTGAGTTTCTTTTTTCTGCTACTGTGTGGCATTATGTTGCAGATGGATGGAAGAAACAAACGACCACTGACTCTGGCTTAGCACAGCTGTCGAATGCTTCACTAAGCTTCACATCATGACTATGACTCATGAGTAAGTGATATTCACTAGCCATTCAGTAAATCAACTGTGATTCAAAAGGCTGAATCCCATATTATTTTTCAAAAAATATATTGCTTTATATAAATTCACCAGATGTGGGACAAAAAACTGGAGTATTTAAATTAAGTACTAAATGACACTGGTGTCAAAGCAATTTGGTCAATGCCAGAAATATATCAATTTTCAATACCGAGTCCTAGAAAAAGCTTTTCAGGCCAAACTGTGTAGTAGTGAACATTTCACAGACTGATCACATGAACAGTGAGTCATTTGGGCTTCTTCAAAATAAACATGGCTAAAGTCTACTTCATGCACGGTCAAGGCAACCTACTTTGAGGTTTACATCAAAACATTGTGTCTGTTCATTGGAGCTACATGATGTAACAAACACTAACCTTCTGATGACAGTATGCAGCCAAGTCTATTCACTCCAAGCTAGACAATGGAAACGTCTTCAATGACCTTGTTTTATTCAGCTGTGTTTTGAAGGTTCACTTAAAATTTGCTGAAGAGTCTGCAAGTCTCTGTTTTTCACTCCATTCTCTTTGGAGGAACTGTCTGAACGTTTAGCTGCTAAATGCTCTGCTATGACAAGCATTGACTCTCTAACCTCACTGGTCTCTGGTGAGATTGAACAAAAACAAATAAATTGTGTGCCATGCAACACCAATTGGGCTAAAATATATCTGAGTGCTCAGAAGCACCCAAAGGAATAAGGGTTTAGATTTATTTTAAACACAATATGTAAGTTATACATAAGCACGAGTTTAAAACTGAACTTTGTAGTATGATCACAGACAAGAATGCTGCATTTTTCAAGTGTCCATGGGAATAGCTGTAAGTTCAAGCAAAATGTGAGCAGTGCTTTGAGTCTACACCTCAACAAGCACACAAAATACCTGCTGAAAAGCTACTGAGCCTATTAGACCTTAACTCTTGATATATTACTTCCTATTTTGACAAGCTTCTTAGGTCAGTCATGGCATTTTGTCATTCTTCCCCATTTGAGGTAGGGGTTAGTATCCATCCAGCATGCCTGCTCCTGTTCCTTTTCCTCTAGTAATCCTGCTTCTAATAAGAGAGGATTAACCTCTGCTACTATGGCTTACAAGAGGCCTCTCCTCCAAATAGAGAGTGCAACAGAGTGAAGTATGGAGGTCAGTGGGTAGGGGCAGGCAGGGTAAAGTTTGAAAGAGGGGAAAGTTATTAGAGGTGACCGATATTAATGCAAGGCAGTGAGCCAATGAAAAAGATCGAATGAGCATAACAGTGACAGGAGAGGCAAAAGAGAATAATATAATGGGGCGACGCTGTCAACAAGTTGTCTGTTTGTCAGATCATAAACTCGTATGCTGGTACAGAGCAGCACCTCATTAATGGCAAAACATTCAAGCCATCGCTGAAATACAATAAGTCCATACCAACATAAGCAACAGCTGCTTTAGGCTACATGTGAGTCACCATTACAGGCAACTCAGATTTGCCAATAACACAGAAAGGCATGCTGGGTCCATGCATCAAATCAAAGTAAACAGCGTAACGTGCCAGATCGAAGCCTCCTCACCTCCCATGAGCGACGGCCACACAACAGGGACCACGGGAGGCCAGAGTTTCTGATTGAGCGATCGCTAACAGTGGCGAGGGGAAAGCAGGGTAATGATCTATAAAAAGAGGCATTAGCGGTGGGGATGTGAGAAGTGCGACGCAATCACCAGGGGAGATGATGTGAGAAGGGAGTAAAGGATGTGGATGAGATCCCTGACAAAGAAATACACCACTCCCTGGGCTACAGTCCAGCATGTGGCTCTTCCGCTTGACCGGAAGATGTTGGGGGGGCTGCAACAAGGTCGCCCATCAGTAAACTCAAACTAATTTGTTCATGTCATGTCTACTCATGTTTCACCACAGACTGAGACACATGTGTGATGTGTGTCTGTGATGTCCATGTTTACTCTGCTGAAGATACAACAGGGGTACTGGCACCATTTTTTGAGCCAGTGCAAGTATTTTGTTTTACCTCTACTCGCTCCAGAGCAACCTGCAAACTCCCAGAGAAATGTGAAGTGACTGAGACATATATTCAGTATATTTAATCATCCACATTATATTCAAATGTTTCCTCTGAACATTCCAAAATATACATCACACACGCTAAAAGGAAACTTGTCTGGGCATCAAGCGACAAGAACGTCTTAATGTGGATGTCATCAATGTCCACTAAACAGTACACTATGCAGCTGTGAGTGGATATGCTGAAGACAATTTTGAAGCCTGTTTGTGAAGGAGTGACACCTTAACTCGTCAGTACTCACTGCTAAGTCAACAGTATGGATGTCTGCATTCAATTGGTTGAAATACAATGAGAAGACAGGTAAAATGAATTATATTTTTTACTTTTTGTATTTGCTAAGTTGGCTAAAGTGATTGTCTAAGAAGAAAATGTGGAAAATTGAATTATAGTGTTTTCTTCACCAAAGCATATGTCAGTTTTAAGGTTAAAATGGGAGAAGTGTGTGTAATTGAGCTGTATCTTAATTTAAGGAGTGCCACTAAAATAATTTCAGTTTGGGACTGCAGAGCACTGAGTAAAACATTTTAGTCTGGAGCCCTGAGGGGGCAGTGAGAAATGTAGAAAAAGAGAATTGATTTATTTGAGAGGCGTCTTTACTCCACCCCATCACCTCCTTTGTGACCTTAATAAGATTTTGGTCACGGCTGTCACTGAGTCACTAAAAAGCCCTTAGCTCTCTCATCTCTTCTTTTTCTTCCTCCTCATCTTGTTCCCCTCTCAGATGGCTAAGCAAGTTTTCAAAAGATGTACAAAAATAGCAGTAAAAACATATGGGTCTTTTCAGCACACATCTCACATTGGTGGAATGACTCCATCCTTTTCCATTACGCAAAATCGCCCCATGAGAATCCCACTCTTAAGCTTTATGCAGTAAAAACGATCCTACATCTGTACTCTTGCACTTAAACAATTGGTAAAGCCTTGTACTGATATTTCAGGACAGCGTTTCATAAATTATACACTGCTGTCTCTTCAAACTGTGTATTTGCTACTGTAAAGAATAATACAAACCATTAACATATGTTTCAGCCTGTGGCATGCTAATTTAAGATAATAACAGGAGCTTACTTAAATTAAAAAGATGAACATGCAATATTTAATGAAAACTCATCAATAAAGCACACTCAATAAAATAAACTTAACAAGATCATTTAATGACATGATTACCATGACCACTGATTTGTCAACATCTTAAAAGGGACATATTATGCATTTAATCATTATTTTGTCGACTGGAAGCATTTATTTGGATGTTCAAAGTCCTACCAATCCAAAATCTCCAACATAACAACACCTTAGTCTGAAAATCATCTTATTACTCAATTGTTATGGCCACATCACTAAACTTCATATAATACTGCACAAATTTTTCACACTGATTTTAAAAGGGAGACGGAGTCAAATCAGAAGACTGACTCCAACCCTAAGGCTGTCTGCTCTGAGTGGAGCTGTAAAGACACAGTTACAAAGGGAGCTTTAATTTTGTTTTGTTTTGTCTTGTCAGTGGTATTTTGAGGAAACCATGTCACAGAAATTTCTTAAAGATCTCAGGCAATCAACTCTTATAAAAAGTTGTCATGTCTCATTTTAAGCAGACACTAGATTGCTATAAAGAAAGTAATAGTGTATCAAGGTTCAAAAAGCTCTCAGTGCTCCTCTATATATAACTTCACCTGCCACTCAAAGACATTTTTTTGGTAAGAAAGTGCACCCATTTGTTAAGTAATTGGTGAAAAGTAGTACCTTAGTTTTCTGTAATGGGAGGGCTAGTTGGAGTACTTTAAGTCTAAACCTGCCTGCTAAATTCTGTTCAAAAAAAGGGCTCAGAAGCTGTAATCACCCTTCCTTGGTTGCCAAATCCAACAAGAAAAAGGAAAGAGCACCTGACAAAACTCAGAGCAAGATATGGCAACAATTATTGCTGAGCATTAGTCTTATTTTTTTATCCAGCCAATTTTAGCTGAATATGTTCTTGGCCAAACCTTTGTCTGAAGCTTGCATAAAACAATTACTCTCTGAACTTTGTGCATGAAACTAATAGCAGCTTGGCTGCTGTATGGTGTACCCTGCCAAACAATGGTGGGGAAAAGAAAAAAAAACAAAGAAAACAAACAAAAAGAAACACAATACTAAACATAGTATGGCTGGTTCTGCAACTCACCAACAAGGTAAAGCTCGAAGGACGAGCCAGCATTCAGTGCTTTGCCTTCTCTGTATGTTTTCTAGGTTTGACAACATAGATAGACCATATGTATTTGGATAATGCTTACAATTTTTTTTTGATAAGTTGTGCAGCATACTTAGTGGAGAGTACTGCTTCCTACTGAAGGCCCATGCCGGGCAGAAAACAATAGGGACCTCTGGCTGCTGTTAGCAGCGGCTCTGTCATGTGAGCACCGGCTGTATGGATTTTCATTTGAATAATTAATGCTTCCCAATTTCACACTAATGGTTGAGAGGTATCAGAATGGTATCATTAGCCTCTAATAGAGATTCATGGGGAGAATGACAGCAATATTTTTTTTGCAATACCCCACCCCGCACACACACTTTTTCCCTCTTCCTCTGTCTCAACCAAGAATTCACAGAGTGAAAACCCTTTCACTCCATCCTATCAGCTTTTTAATTAATGACACAGATTACAGGGCTTTGAATAGCATGTGCCTAAGGATGGGGGAAGACACGACAGGCGGCCATCTCTCTTTCTCTGAATCCTCTCTTCATTCCCACTTATTTTTTGTCCTATCATTTCCCTTGGCCAGCATTCATGAGTCTCCCATGCCATCATTACAGGTTCCATTTCTCAACAGCCGTCTTTTTCTTTCAACCACTTGTCTGCTCTCTTTGTGCTCCCTTCCTCTACTTATTCAATCTCCTCTCTACAGTGTCTCCTTTCGGTCTCCATCACTTTCTTGCTCCCTCCTGCAGGGAAGCAGCCATGCCATCTCATAACCTTGACAATGCAGGATGCCGTCTGTGGGCACGCTTCTTGTCTGCGGGACTGCATATGTGTGTGTGAGTGTCCCTCTTGTTGAGGGACAGATGCAGGGACTTGGCAACTCACATGGCCTGCTATCCATGTGGGACCGACTAACGGAAGCGGAGAAAACAAGCGGAGTCCAGAAAAAAAATTGAATGCATTTTGTTTTTCTTTCTTTTTTTTTGTGAAACACAGCAGCAGCTGGAGCAGAAATAACATAATTGCACCTAAAATACGTTGTGATTTTTCAAGGACCTTGAAATTATGGAGAACAGGGTGGGGGGGTGTTTGTCTAGTGTAAGGTTCTATGTAGGGGAATGCTGTTGACCAAAAGAAAGTATAAAATAAAGACCAGAAAATTTAAAATAAGTTGCTTTGATTAGAAGGATGATCATTAAAAGGAGAGGACCCCTGAGGAGAACGATCTCTAATTAGTGCTGTATCCTCGACACTTGGCGCCCCAACAAGTCTTTCAGACATGAGTGCTTGGGAGTGTGTGTGTGTGTGTGTGTGTGTGTGTGTGAGAGAGAGAGAGAGAGAGAGAGAGAGAGAGAGAGAGTGTGTGTGTGTGTGTGTGTGTTGGGGGGAGGGTTGGCTGGTGGAGGAAACAGACAAAAGCTTTTCTTGTGTTACATCATTAGTACCATATACGAACATTTCTGTAGCTTGTACAGCATTTGTTCACATTTTTTTGTCCATCCAAGAAAAACCAGGCAGGGTCCTGTATGTAAATTGCAAAGAATAGGGCAGCTGCTACAAAACCAGAAGCTGATAGATTGCAGCAGCTTATTTAGCTATTAGTGGGGGGAAGCAGTTTCCACATGTCCCACTTCACCCCTTTATCACAGCCATTTATCCACATTGGTAATCACTGCTAAACAGTGCAAAGGTATTGTCTCTCAATGGGTGAGGAAAAAAAAAATCCTTCTTCTGTAAGACGACTATTGTTAATCCAACAACTGTTATTTCTTATTTCATGTTTCTCAACTTTTATCATCCTTCTAGTATAAGCATTATGTAAATTAGCTGTGAAGAAGGTTAATTTCTTCTCATTACAGAGTTTTAAATATGAACACTTAACTTTCTTTTCCCATGTGAGAAAAGATAAAAGTGATGGGTACAACAATATTATTAATGAGAAGATTCTTGGAATATTTGCATAGTGAGAAAATATTCATAATGTGTTTACTGCTGTGAGTGATACATTACAAAAGTAAAACAATTACTGAAATATATAACCTGCTGATCGAAGATGTTATTAGCAATTCTGCAACCATCATCTAGCATAGCTGATCAGTGGTACAGCTGGCTAGATTAGTAACATATACCCTGAATACCATAGGTTTGGTAATAGATTACTATGGATATTCAAATTCATTATATTTAGTACATTCATTTCCATTTTTGGGGTGCGTGATGCATGGCACTGATGCAGTTCACATGCATACTTCCTAACCAAGCTCTAAAGACATTCCTAACCATGTCAGTGATTTAAATTGGAAGGGTCTGCTCCAGCATCAGCCACTGACCGTGATATCCCTTCCTCACTACAGGCCAGACTTTTATGCAGCGCTGGATGTTCCTTAGTGATGAGCTTTATTATACTCTTTGCAGACTGCAGATATTGTTAGCAGCAGGGCCGTACACAGTTATTGCTTTGTACCAGGGTGCCCTCGATTGACAGTATAATGCGATGTCTATACATATTTCGGAAGTTGTTTTGTTAAAAGTAATAGTAAATGTGACACAA
This sequence comes from Zenarchopterus dispar, assembly GCA_028564865.1. Taxonomy (NCBI): domain Eukaryota; kingdom Metazoa; phylum Chordata; class Actinopteri; order Beloniformes; family Zenarchopteridae; genus Zenarchopterus; species Zenarchopterus dispar. Next base: position 2,576,395 of record JAOWBL010000010.1, read on the forward strand.
AACTAGTGTAAGACATTAATAGTCAGTGACCATAATACAGTAATATAACTAATTATTATATGTTATTGACTAATTAGATAGTAAATTATACTGACAAAGTAACTTGCCCAACACTGTGCGATTGTGTTATGATAAACAAGACAAAAAACAAAACAAAACAAAAATTTTGTTGATAAATTTAAGGCTATTACTTGTGTGTTTGTGTTCATTTATTTCCATGTTATGTGCCTCCACTTTCTAGATTTGGCCATCCACCAAGGTGGTGATGCCAACAACAATTGTGGTTTGATAAGATTTTTAACATAAACTGAGGCTAAAATTTCCTCCTTAATGTCCTCAGTGGGTCAGTCCTTTTCAACTATCCAAATGGATTGAGCCAGTGTGATGGTATCACTCTATCTGAAGCTGTCTATCTAAAAATGCAGTTTTTTTATTGGCTGAATAATGGGCAACATAGAACAAAAAGCAAGACAATTTTCCAATGCACCCTTAAAACACTAATGTGATTTCACAAGATCACCCGTGTGAGATGTGTGACAGAAAGTCACAGTCATCACAGCATGCTGCGTGGGCTGGGGAGTGGTCAGCTGTCACTGAGTGATGAGTTGGCATTAGAGGCTCCCGTCACACATGGGAGGCAGTAGGACTGATCACTCAGGTGGGAAGGAGAGAGGGGGGTAAAAGGTGTCTGAACAAGCAGGCTAATGCTCACTGGCATTTCAGTGAGGAGTGAAGAGGGCGTGGTTTTCTGATATATCTGCTGTCACATCGTTGGCTCCCACGCTAGATCTAATGAACGTGGACTAGAGAGCTCAAGGGCAAAAATCACTGAACTCCCAAACAATCTGCTAACAAGATTTACTGATAACATCAAATGGGGTGATCCACTCCTGAAGAAGCTTAAAAGTTGCTGCAAGATTATCAATGGCTGAGAGAACTGACTGTGTGCTAGTAAGGTAAGATGCTGACGATGATTGAATACTAAGCATGGGTAACTAAATCAAAGACTGGTGTACGAACACTGCTGGCACTTTTTTTTAAATGACCAATTATTAACAAAAACTATTCAAAAGTGCAATAACAGAGTGAATCTTTTAGTGTATTTGATCAGAATCCAATCTTTCTGACTGACCATTTATGTGTCAGTGTCTTCACTGTAGTTCAATAATCCATATGGTTCCTGTACAGTATTTAAGATTCAGATGTGATTGGAATCATGTTTGAAACTAACTCAACTCCTGGACTGATTGTGATTTAGAAAAAGATTTAGAAAAAGATCAGATTTCCTGTGGTCTATGGCTGTTCAGATTGTAAAATTAAGAAAAAAAAAAACATTCTAGACTCAGTATTGATATGTTAAAAGCTGGACTTGCAGTGGCAATTTTATCATGGCCTTAGTATTTGCTTATGGTTCCAGGTACCACCAGAGGGCCCCAACATTTCTTTGGTGTGGCTTGTACATGTGTTTGACAGTGTACCTGTATTTCTACCACTGTGGGGTTCATAAACTGTGAAACCACTATCTTTTGCAGTCCAACAGCTTCATAAGGACCAAACGCTTGGCCTAAAGAACTCAGTAAAGATCAGGTGTATCACACTCGGGTATGGATCAACACAAGTGGACTGAGACCCAACCCCCCCCAAAAAAGAATAAGTAAATAAATAGATGGTCTCCATGTGAATCAAGTCAAAAACTCTGGTGCAATCTTTCTGGTGAGATAACACACTGGACCAAATCAGGATCAAAAACCTAGGATTGCATGATTTCGATCTATAAATCAAGAGAAGCATTTTGTTTCTGCAGATTTAAGAATTAGCTAAAGCACTTGTTTTATAATTAAGTATGACTCATCCCATACTACTTTTCTATGCACTGTAAGCAATTCCAATGAATCAAAACATTTCTCTTGAACTGAAAGCAACAAATGGAAATCAATATAAAGAAAGACAAGACCGACAAATGAACTGCATAGCCACACTCCCTCTTGTGTAACAAAAGGAGGGTGATGTCCACCTTACTGATTAGAGGATTTCTTTTGGTACATTGTGGTACAACAAGTGGAAGAGCCTGTTCTATCTTCTTCCCTAAACACAACTTTCAATATTAGATATACAATTTCAAAGAATTGTAGTTAATAATTTTACATCATAGTTATTGGCTCCAAAAACATACTAAGGTGTCTGCGTAGAAATTCTTGCTGGCAGTTGGTTATGTTTAAAGATATTACAGCACCAAGCTAACCTGCTGAGACACAGTGTTCACATAACACCCATGAAGTCCCATTGTGGCCACACAGGTGGTGCTTACTTTGGTGTGACCACTCCAGAACAGACCCTGAAATCACCCCTATTGTGCCCGGGCTGTATTGTAGACGATAGTTATGTGAAGAGCATCAATTTCATGGTTTTACCTGCCAGCACAGAATGACAGAGACTGGTAGCAGGTGCTGAGTAAAACTTGCCAAAACAATTTACTCCATCATTCCATTTGGGCCACCTGAACCTGTTAGGTGTGTTATTATTAACACAGTGATTTAAAAGTCAATGAGGTGAGTTGGAAATAAAAATGAAAACATGACAAATGACACTGCAACTTTCCACGAAGTATGAGCTCTGGATTAAACTGCTCTGTACAAATCTGAAAAGTGATTGCATGACTACATATCCTGGCTTAGCTTTCGAAGTGTGAGCCATATCTGACAAGGCTGCTGGATCCCACTGCGCAAGGCAGGATTTTATATTGTCCTTATTAGTTACAAACAGTGGGGGGAACTGGTGGTTTTGTACAGCAACAGACTGCCAGCAGGTTCTCCTTCTTTTTATTCTTTGTTCTTTCACTCTCATCTTGCCTCCGCTTTCTGCCTCTCACTTTTACTTCACCTCATCATCTGCTGTGCACACCCGAGTGTCAGTTCTGAAAAGTGGACAGAACAAAAAAAGGTTCCCTGAAAGGGCATGTAATTATACCCAACCTCATCTCCTCTTCTTCCTTTTTTTTTTCCCCACACACGCTTGGACTAAATCAGTTAATTTGCCATGGAAACTACACAGTGAGGTACCACTAATTACTAAAGAAAAATGCTTGGTGTTGGGGAGACAAGAAAGGAAACCACAAGCTCTAAGCAACTGAAAAACTCCTCCAATGGCAGAGTATGGCAGCACTACTCTGAATATGTTTTTATTATTATTATTATTATTTCTCTCTCTCTCTCTCTCTCTTCCTCTCTCTTTCTCTCTCTGTGTGTGTGTGTGTGTGTGTGTGTGTGTGTATATGTGATAGGTCAGACAGTTTTGAGGGGCCACTGAGGGGATCTCAGAGCTTCATTACTGCTGAGAAAGAACACTGGCTGTGTAGGAAGGAGACACAGTTGTGTTGACCTCTTATCAGCTAACCTTTGGGAGGAGCCATTGCAGTGAAAGTTACACCAAAAGAAAGATGGAACAAGTGAGGGAGGATGATTTTAATAAGCCACTAAGAGAATAGACATGCATCTCTCCACTGGATCTTGGAAAAGTCAAGGTAAGAAGGCGGGGCAGAGGCAGATGTCAGCTGTTGGTGCAAAGTCATGTTTATGAGCTATCTTAAGGATCAACACATTCTGCTGGAAGTTGGATGTAAACACCACTACTGGTGCAAAGCTGAATTCTCAGACAGTATTAAAAAAAAGTGTGCCCTGATTTTCATATAACTTCATTATAATGTAATATATTAGTTTTTATGTGTTATGCACCTACTTTTTTAAATGCAATATACATCAGTTCCTTTTTTTCTTGTTTCGCCTGATATCACTACTGTTTCACCTCCCTCATTGTTCAATGCGATATTATTTCCCATATGAAATTCACAGCTCATATTGGATAATTATTCAGACACCAAACCAAATGGAAACATGATGGATTGCCTTGTGCACTGACACTTTCCCACAGCACCAGCAAACACAGGCACTCTTAGCGGTAATTGTTGTAACATTTTATTTCTTTTTTTCCCTCCATTACAACCGATGGAGCGGATCAAATCACAAATTAATGAAATCAATATTGTATCTTCTGTATGCGTCCATCGATTTAGCACACTCCCTCTGCCATTTATAATGGCGGATCTGATTGTACAATCACGCCGGCTTATGAAGATATGGAGAGGGGAGCGGTAATTTATCCTGAAAGAAACAAGTCTCCCCAAGCAAAGCACAGACAAAAGCCACCAGTTAAGGAGGTCGAGAAGAGACAAGGCCAGGACTGCGGAGTGGGGGGAAACAGAGGAAGAGCAAATAAAGGAATATAGTGAAAGGGAGGTATTGGGAAGGGGGCAGTGGGAGCACTTAAAGGACAAAATGTAAGTGAAAGTGAGAGAAGCTTGGAAGAAAGAAAAAAGAGAATTAGGTCTGAAATGGAGAGCTTGTCAGAGGAATACAAAGTCAAAACTCCACCGCTAAAGGAGAGTTGGAGTCATGGGAGCTGCTTTTCTTATTAAACACTCAAATCCCTTAGTCGGCCGAGGAACTTGATACAAAGACTTGTGTTAACAGCTGGCATGCCTCCATCCACACTCCTCTGCCAATTAACACACAAAGCAAACAGACATATTTTGCTTCATTAGGGGGAGAGTGGTCATATTAGAAGTCCACTGAGACAAACTTTTTTTAGGGCAGGTGTTCATAATCAAATTGAATTAATTTAGCAAATTTTAGCCTTGCTTAGCAAGACAAACATGAATTCTTTCACATGCTGCCTTAAAAAGCATCTCAAAATTTACACTTTGCTACCCCACTCAATATATAAATAAACGCCTACATGACTTCTGCTGTTGGAATGCATTGCCAGCAGAAATATTTATCTTATGATGATGTCTGGGCACAATTCATAGTTAAAGAAAACAAAGTGCCTCCATGTTTCCTCCCTTGTGGAGCTCTAATAGCAGGCCTCAATATTAGAGCAATTAAGCAGCCCAATGTTTTTTCAGTATTTTGGGACATGCTTCAATTTTTCATGGGGTCTCCTGGCTTTGGCTAAGAAAGGACTGGATCTGTACAGGATGGCAAAAACTGGCTTCTACATTGGATGGAAGCCTCTCTGTATGGAGTCATAATGTCTGACTATGTATTTCACTGTGTTTGTAGAAAGGTTACATGTTGAAAAAAAAGGATTTTAATAGAAGCCGGATGGTTTGGGAAAGGAAATTTGACAATGTATTCAACCATGTGTGATTGGGTAGAAATAATTCAGACCACATGGCAAATATTGGTCTAATCGAATTTCCATTACACTAAAGGTAAATTACACTGTTTAAATAGGGTGAGAACTGGCTGGTAACCAAACCTACATGTTGAACTAGGAAACCTTTTCAAAAGGAGACAACGTGTGCCTATGTCTTCGTACAACATGCTGGATACGTTTGGAATAATTACATCAGCGGCCTACAGCCATTAATGGTGGTTAGATGTAACTGGAAACAACCCAAGTTAACCAACAAATTGAACAGTAAAATAAATTGTCCTTTTTAAGTTAGTAAGTCACCCTCTACTTAAAAAAGAAAAATATCTATGTAACTGGCCAAACAGAGCAAGACCACCCAAAAAAAAAGAAAAGAAAAGAAAAAAAAAGCCCACACATCTTGTAAAATTACCCTTCCAACACTAAAAAATAAAATTAATAGAAATATTTATGTGGACACAGCAAGCTATAGGACAAGGTCCATCCTAGCCTCTCATGAATTTTTAGTATTTCATCTGAGCTTTTGAACTCCACTTGACCCTAGTATCTTTAAAATCCAGGAAATTAAGTTTGATTTCCAGTGTGGATAGTACACTCTCATTAGGCAGGTTGCCATTATGTGGGTCCAGGGTAGTTTTATGGGGGTTTGATCATTGTTGTGCGTCTGCTTTCTCAGGGCCCCATGAAAAAAAAAACAACAAAAAAAAAACTTTTGATAATCTTATAAGCTGGTCTGTACTTGTTCCAAGTCACCTAGAACTAAAAAACCTGCTCCCAGGAAACATTGCATGGCAAAAACAAGGCAGTGATGATGGAAATCTGAGTGGATGGAACAAAATTCTTTTTGTCATTTTGGTTTCAACAGGATATACTTTGGGATGTGTCCTACAACATGCAAGGTTGGGAATCATAGCAGACAGTGCTTGAAGAGAACTGTTATGGACCACAAATAATGGAGTGATCAAAGCTGTGCTGTCTGGAGTAGCTTCAGTGTAACCAGTGTTTTACATAGACACTCTTGGCTGATACAGCAAAATGTACATACTGCGAGGAGTCAGGTATGAAAGAGCCATTTGCCAGCTTTAGATCACAGGTAAAAAGGGCTTTCACATCGAAACATGAAAGCCACTGTCAGGCAGACTTCTGAGGTAGCCATGTAAGGACATCAAATGTTAGAAATATGGGATTGATTTGAATTTGAATTACTAGAATCCACTTATGTCCAGTAGCTACAGACCACACAGCTGACAGTCTATGACCAAATATTTCCAGTTGTATAAAATGACTTAGTGATCGGGCCAAAGAATATCAAGATTTGGCAGGCATGGCTACATTTTCTTTGATGTTCCACTGAAATGTCATTATAAAACAATACCTATGGTCACATAGCAATGGTCATGCCACTTCTGTTGGCCTCACCTAGATTTCATCTGTGCATGCTCTTCCTATCACCCCAGTACTAATCCTTCCCTCTGAAATGTTTCTACTTATGTCTTGTGAAGCTTGACAGTGTTTTTCACCTGCTGCAGTAATTAAATCAGTCATATTTACCCCCTTCAGAGATGCCTCAGTAGTTGGAACATTGGAGGTGTCCACTGAACTGTACTGAGTTGAAAACAGCAAACATGTTTCACTTTGATAAAAGTCTGCTGGCTTTTCTTGCCACAATGTTTGCAAGACTTGATATAATTGGACATGATTCCTGAAAGATTTTAAAGTGCTCAGAGCTGATGGGAAGAGTTTGACAAGTAGAGTAGCTTTTTGCCGACAACATGCATTTACAGAAATGAGTTTCTTTTTTTTTTATGTGGTAACAAAGGGAACAAGAAACAACCTTCACACTCATCCCAACTGTTCCTGACAAATCTATTTAACTGCACTTTAATATTCAAGTATCATAAAGAAGATGTTACATATCGTAACATAAAATGTAGGCTCGTAGACTTTTGAAATATTTGATGCCATGTGGGATGAAGAAAATGCAGAAAGCATTTATCTCCTGCCAGTTACATCAAAGACATTGGCAGTGTTAACATTTCTCCACTAGGATAAACTGTATAATTTTCCACATGTGGAGAACGCTGCCAATAACATTTCCTCTTCTTATACATGGATCACAGGAATCATCATGTCATATCCCCTTCTGGGTTCTAATCTTTTCTAGACAGGAAGACACTTTTGAGATATTCATTTTCAAGCAGTACTTGCACGTTAAGGATTTAGTGTGTGGTGAATCACTGTTGTTATAGAGGAACAAGAATGGTTAAAAGCAGGTGGGGAGTACATACTATAGGGTACGCATTCGTATTGGACCTCCAGATATTTATAGGTTCCCGGGCATGGGTCAGGAAATGCGTCTGGTCCAGCCACAACAGCGCATTGGGTCCTGTTGTTGCATCTGAAAACAGAGAAAATGCATTCTGTTATAAAAAAAAGAAAACATAACAACAGCAGTAACTGGCCACAATACACAGCAGCGCATTAGTCAGATGTTGAGCATGTGTTTAATGAACTTGAAAGTCCTTAATTCTGCATCAGAGATTATGGTGATTACAAAGCTACAGTACAAAGCGCCCAGTGTTTTGCTTTGAATGTACAAGATCCAAGCAGGATTTCCATTTCTCCCCACTTTAAAGGTACTCCACCTTTTTCCTCTATTTCAGACTAAACCTTAAAGCCATGGATAACGCCTCTAATCATTGTTTTGGGGGGGTGCAAGTTGCAGAACCAAATCCAAGACAGATAGTATTTGTCTAAGGTCCCAAGAAGCTGAAGAAGAAGCATGGTAAGGACAACTTGGTCTTTGTGTGGATGAAGAGAGTTGGAATTCCTGGACCGGACCATGCTGAGGTTGTG
>JAOWBL010000010.1:2584561-2612823 GCA_028564865.1 Zenarchopterus dispar
CCCCCCCCCCCCCCCCCCCCACACACACACACACACACACACATATGTAAGTATGTATGCATGTATGGATCCATATAACCACACAACTGAAGCCAACAAACAAATTCTGGCTTTATGTTAAATCTGGAGACGTTGTTTCTTAAATGTCAAAAACACAGATTAAGACGCAGAAGACAAAGACAGGGAATGAATGTCTACAGCATAGGCACAATAACTGAGCGTGGGTGCTGAGGATTTACAGATCATCGCCAAAGGACCTTGTTGTTCTCAAGAGCTTAAGCTCACATGGTGCTGCATAAACAAGCATGAACATTTTTACCCGAACGCATGCATGCATTCACCTTTGTGCTCAACAGCTCATTGTCGTGAGTCATAGATGATTAAAAGTAAGGTGGCATTCACAATATGCTGCAAAACTTGAGAAAATCATCCAACTCCCTCTGATGCAGAACACTATGGACAAAAAGACACCAGCCGTATTCCTTTTTTATGGGATTAACTATGTGGAACTAAGCAGAAATGAATAAAGCAAGGCCTGACTTTACCGCATAGTGAAGGTGGAGTGTTTATGTGCATCAGCGATATGAATTAATTTTACCAGGCTCTATTAAGTATGGGATATAAGTTTCATTAGGGCTGGTCAAACAAAGGTCAGGATTGATCACCCCTCATGAACTCCTTCCTCTGCTTATATAAATTCCAAAAATGAGCATCTCAAGCTCATTTTCTTCTTCCTGACAAGCATAATCCCTTTTAGCCATTCACATAGATTAGTAGCTTTCATAAGATTTTACATAACACAGTTTACCCCCCTCTCTAATAATGTATTTGGAAGATAAGCTGCACTTCATCCCTGTGCAATAACAAGCTGAGAAAAATGCAGTTGTGCTCAAGTATTGTGATGACATATGGGGAGATGATCAACTAGGCTGCAGAGCAATCTAAGGATCTAAATTTAGGTGAGAGGTTATGGATTCATGTGTTAAGTTCTTTACTTGTTTGCACTCCACAAGTCTAAAGCACAATACAATCTCATCTTGTAAACACTTTTTTTTCCATTTAGAGCTATATTCCAATAAATGGGTACTTCCAACTGAGGCAGGCGATCAAATTAACATTTTGTAAAAGAGTAGATACATGGAATATTTATGATTCAGGAGGATCAATAAGATAGTGTGTGCACTTTTTAGTCATTATTTTTTAGATAGCATTTATCCAGGATTGTTCAACAACAAGAGCAGGTATATGAAGTGTCTACAGACATACAACTGATTTCAAAACAAGCGGCTATAACAAGTTCAAGCTGTTAGTGTACAGTTTTCAATCAATATGTGTACACATAAAGGTGGAGGTGCAAGAGTTACACGAGTCCATTTGCTTCGCATTTTCTTAGCAACAAACATTTGTTAGCAAATCAAGCTTTTGAATAATGATCTCACTCAAATATGAACAAATACTTTTTTTTTCTTATCCACAAGAACCAACAACAAGCCTAAGCAGTTTATGTTAACTTTACCTAATGGTAAGATAACTGCAGAATGGGCCTCAGGAAAAAAAAGAAGAAGAAGAAGAAGAAGAAGGAAAAAAAGTTTTGACACTGTAAGACACCACCTGGCTTCAAGGTGAGGCAGATAAAGTTTATAGCCTCAGGAGATGCCACCCTCCCATGATAAACAGTGCTTGTGCAGCTGTTTTCAGTTAGGTCTAAATCATGTAAGAGGATTCTTGTAAGAGGCTTCTTGAGAGCAGAGAGGTATTTGAACCAAGATCGATCAGCTGGGGTAAACATTTGGTAAACATACATTTTGGAGGAAAAATCCTCCAACTTTAGAAGATATAGCTCAAATACAACAAATGGAACATATCTAAGACAAGTATAGCTAATAAATTAACCTGTCAAGCTAGGAACAAAATAAAAAGTACAGCTAATAACAAGCTGACAAGTAAAGCTAATACCTAGATAAGTGAAGCTAATAACAAGCATACAACTGACACAGATAACTAGATATGTGAAAGTAACAAGTAAAGGTAATGACAAGCTAGCAAGTCAAGCTAATAACTATGTAACAAGTAAATCTTATAAACTAACAAGATAAGGCTGATACATACTCCACAAGAACAGAAAAAAATGTTCTTGTTCTCAAGGTAGCAAGAACAATAAAGTTAATTTTGGCCAGGACATTTCACACCTGATAAGAAACTTAAGCCCAGAACTCCAGAAAGTCCTTAGAGGCTCCTCTCACTCCAGCTCTATGTGCAGTTCACACACAGAATTCAGATCATGTGAGGAAAAACAAGTGACAGTGATGTGAATAATGAAAACAGAAGTGCGGAGAAGTCATGTTGTTATATATCATTAAAAGTGCATAGATCACTATGAATCACTGGAGTTTCAAAGATTATTGCAAGAGTCAAGATGTCTCAGAACGTCAGATCAGGGAGGGGCTGGCAGAAGTGAACTCGAGTAATTTCTTGCTCACTTTGACATGTAACATACCAGTAACTCAGAGACAAACACTATTTAATGTCACTCTGTATTTAAAAGATTTTGTGGCATGTACAGGGTGTGTACAGTACACATAAGAGTGTGTGAAATTTAAATTTCTCTTCATAATGAGCTGACAGGCACTGCTATGATTTGTGTACACTTCCCACCCAAAAGTTTGATGATATTTCAAATACATTTCAATGTTCGAAGGAGAAGAAAGATTTGTAGTTACTATTTGTGATTGGAAAAAAGAGTTGCAATACAAACATCTGCACCAGCAGAAAAGTGGGGACAATGTTTCTGCTTCTCTGCATTAACCATGGCCACCTTACATTTCTGGCCAATTACACAAAAGTTCTCCGACAGCATGTGAGAAAAATGTTCTGCTCAGATGATCTGTCAAGAACAAGCTGTGAGAAGTCCCACACAGAGTTCTAAGTTTTATATTGTTTGATGGTTTTTATTTTTATTTTGCTTTTCACTTTAATTTTTTTCAGTTTAGTTTTAATTAGTTTAACAAACACATCTGTAGTTTTAGTTTTGAAAAACTACTTAGTTTTAGTTTTGTTTCAGTGTTAGTTTTCATTTTTGAGGTATTGACTTATTGACAAAAAAAAATGTAGGATGAAAGAATCCCATCAACATCAGACACAGAAAAAAATGTTTGTTTTTTCCTCTGAATAATTAGAATTAGAAAAAAAATAGTAATCAGAAAAAAACCAAGACAAAATGAAAGTGGAAAAAAATTAATTCAATTCAGTTCAATTAACATATTGCCCATACAAAGAAGTATTCAGTTCATATGACACTGTGGTAAAGTTGTAGTTAGTACCTAGTATAATATCTTAAAAATGATTTTGGTATTTCATAATCATAGTACTACAATTTGGCAAAATCCATTTATGCCATTAGTATAGCATATGTGTCTTTGAGAAGGCTCACAAAGGAATCTGAGAATCAAAATGCATCACAGGGACAGGAAAATAGGCATGACATACTTAAAAGGACAAAAATTTTGTACAAGGTTCTTCTTTTGGACATTTCTAGAATGCAGAAACTCAGTTGTACATAGATCAAACTTTCTCGACCAGCCACTTTGAAATTAATCTATTTATATGCCACAACAGAAATTAAATGGCGCAATTTCTCTCTCTCCCTGAGAGGTCAATATGTGATTTTGCACAAGGTGTAGAGATCCATCTGGCTGTGCGCACCAAACTTCCATTAAAATATGAATTTGGCAACTGCTGAAGATTGCTGGGGGGGAGTTAGACGATTCCAAATACAACATGGGGGGGAAAGTTCCGGTCCAACTAAATCCCATAAAACTGATTTTATTGGAAGATGGTGCAGTTACAGTTTATATTGCTAGTGTATTGTTTAAATTATATAATAAAAGCTTGGCCTTGGATGATAATTAATTTGGATGAGAGTTAAGAGTTCATACTGCTGTAGTTCAAGTACTCTTTCACAAACTAGTAATGTACAGTAAAGCTGTCTTTGTAGCTGTGTATAATGAATGTTCTCAAATGCTCAGTCCTTTTCATACATGCATTCAAATGCACAGATTTTCTCTGCTCTCAAGGCAAGTACACACTAAGTAGTCTTTCAGAGCTCAAACAGCAGAGCAGAGACTCAGCTTTTTTTCCGGGACAACTACAAATGCACATCTTTCACAATAATACACTTCAATTGAGAGCAAAAAACAGTGGTTGGCTTCAATTTGATAGTGATGAGAAGTAATGCCAATATTGGTTTAAGAAAATTTATTTCCCACACACAAAAACCCAATTCAAGTTTATTTCCATTTTTTTAAATCTTGGTACTTTTTAAATGTTCTTTTCAGAGAATTATTTCCTAATTAAGACTTTTTTGAAATCCCTGCTCATGAATAACAAAATGTGATTCAACTTTCAGAGTGCAAGTTTGTTTCAATTCATGAAGTAACAACCTAAACACTCGACCAATCCCTTTTATAACATCTCACCACCTGCTGTGACTCATCTTCCTTTTTGACAACTTTTATTAAGATTTTTGAAGAGGAATGCAAGAATGAACTTTCCAAATAAACCATTTAGACATATTTGTGCCTTAGAGGTTTTACAGGAACCACACTATATGACTGTGTTATTTGATATATAGTTCACAAAATGTGTTGATTCTTTATAAACTGTTTTTGGTTTGTTTATGTCAGCTGGCTTCTTCAGTATCCATCAGCCAGCCTCCCTGTGGTACATCTGACAACCATGGGCGTTTGTCCATGTCTCAGGTTTGGCTTGAAAGATTTGGGTGACTGACATTTCTGTGGGATCTTCACAGCCTACAGAATGGATGGCGAGTTCACAATTCCACATCTTTCCAGGCATGGAAGCGTCCCCAAGATGGTCACTCGGTTGTTCTGCTTTTGTATGCTCCTAACGATAAATAAAAATATCTAAGAGACCAAAAATTATTTTCATTTCTTTAAATTATAACATGATTAACATAATCCAAAGCCACAGAGACCTGTAATTACATGAATGAAGTGGAGTTTTGCTCTGACTATGATTTATGATGGCGAGACACCAAAGATAGGGCTGCATTCAAAGATGGACTGTAGAAACTGAAGTTGTTTTTCTTTTCTTTATTTTTTCATTGGTTTTCATCTGTTAGCTCAGTAACTTTTTTAGCACAGAGTGCGTATCATAATTGTTGTGATCATTGCAGTCTTATCTTTCATCAATAGCAGGCTTTTGTTGGTGAAACACAGGAGCTTTTTACTAGTGTTGGTTATTTGTGCCACACCACAATCTTGTCCATTTACATTGTGTAGCTCCTTAATATTGAAAATGTTTTCTGTTTAGTTGTTGATGTTTTTACTTATTTTTTTGGTTTATTTGATATGTTGCATTGTATATTGTATCATGCCTTGAATACTCAAAAAAAAAAAGAAAAAGAAAAAGAAAATGCTGAAATTATCCATGTGACACTTGCCCCTGATACTGTAGGGTTTAGTCAGGAAAATTCTTGCTTTAAGCATTTTTTACTTGGATTAAGAAGTGTATTTTTTTCCCTTTTTGCCTGATCTGAAAAGTCCAATGTAATTTGTTAGTCATGAGGCATGAGCTTTGTGATCTGATCCACCGCTATCTAACAGAGTTTATGAAAGTGCATAAGATTTTTTATATTACAAAGACCCAGAAGGAACCTTTTTGATTAGTAACAAATCGTGTTAGATCACTTACATTACATTAAGCTTTACTTTTACAAATCAAGAAAACAACATTGAGAAATTGTTGGCAAGTCAATCATTGAAAGTCATCATGAAAGGTTATATTAGGTATCATTGTTGTTTCAAACCTGCTACTCCTTGAAGAACAAGAGCTGATTAGAAATAAGCTTTTACACCTACTCTACTAAGAATTAGTCTGAGCTGCTGACATTCAAACTTACTCAAAATATTTAAATACACCCTCTCCCTCCTCTATTAAAAGTAAATCAACACAGCACAGAGTAGAATGTATGATTTACATATCTCCAGCTGTCAGAAATAAGAAACGCCATTCCCGGTTATGTGCTGTATGCTGTATGTAAATCGTAACGCCCACAGTGTCTCTCCAGGTGCCCGTAAAAGGCAGAAGGGAGGATTGAAATGTGCAGCAACTTCACAAATCGATTTGTTTTGTGGGTGAGCCCTATTCACTGGGGCCTGCCTGTCTAATGATTTACGATTTCCAGGATGAATTTTTCTATTCTTGCCAACAAATGATGCTGCTCCATATCTTCCTGGTGACGCTTGATTTATCTTCCAGCGAATGCCCCTGGGGCTTTAAGCTTGAGACCCATTTTCAGCTAAGCCTCGTTCCTGGGGGGGATACATAAAAGTGTGAGGATTGGTTCATATTTTCTTTCTTTAAAAAAAAAAAAAATCCAACCACTGTCACATGCATATTGATGTGCCACATACCGAAGAAAAATTATAAATTGCCGTTAGAGATGTGAAGCAAGTTTGTGAAGGGTGTGTGGTATTGCACACATATGTGCACCACAGCTGTAATTTAAATTATTCTTGCGTGAGCACTGGCACCTTTGCAGGCAGCAGAGTCTGCATGGGGGAAAAAAAGGCATGTGCGTGCACAAGCTCAGTGTACTCTCTGAAATTATTCCAGTGACAGGCCAGCCAGGGTTAGCGTTTTGAACCGTCCCTGCTGAGATTCTAAGCCCATCTCAAGAGCTGCACTGCAAGAAAGAGATTCTTCATCCCGATAGCCAGTGGGGCCACTGTTGCGCCGGCCTTCAGAGGAATGGATGGAGAATAAAACACAGAGAGGCAGAAATGCCACTGGTTTGACTTTAAGACACCGAGTCATGTCTGTTATGCACAAAAAAGTCCTGTCTGCCTCTGCTTTGAGTCAAAGAAGTGCTTTGTGCAGCTTATGTGGCTGGATGCTCTACACAGCGACAACAAAAAGATTCTAATCCTTTCCTTGGACTGGTATTCAATCTCTGTTTTCTAAAGCTGGAAGAAATTCTGAGGTTTGTTTGAAGAAAGCATACGAAACTACATCAACATCCAAACAGAAAAGCACTCCATTCAATGTATTTATAATCTACACATAAATCAATAGAAAGACTGTATCACTGAACACCCCTCACCCCCCCACACACACACCCACCCGCCATCTTCTCTCTCTCTCTCGCTCATAGACACACACACACAAACAGACACACACCAAGGCCTGCCTTTAAGCACAGATTTTTCATTTCCAGTCGCTGTCACCATGGTAACTTCCAATGTCCGACTTAGGCCGGTCTGTGCTTCCAGCTCTTTCCTTCTTCAAAGCCCTTTTTCAAAGCTTAAAACCGCATTGCTTCACTAACGGTCACCCACAGCACTCAGCTGCTAGGAAGGCGTTTAGCTGATAATTACCTCAGATGACAAAAGGGAAAAATAGGTGCCTCTAATAACAAATAATTCTATCTGTAGAAGCCATAAGGTTTAGCAATAAATGAAAGAACAGCATGTATGAGGCTGAGCATGACCTTGTGGGGTTTTTTGATGACTCACTCAAAACAGAAGGCTCACTGCTCACACTTACTTTAACCTGTTTCCTATAGTGCATTCATATGTTGCAATGAAGAAGAGTGTCTTGGCAGAGCTGTTTGAGTGACAATCAAATATTCCTGTGTTGACCGATCGATGAGCACCACCCCGTGCCCTTCTTCATTCACATCTCAATAATGAAAGACGAGCAGGGGTTATGAGTAACCTCAGTGTTGGATACAGGACGGGTCAGGCATCAATAGCTCGGCTTGGGTCCAAGGCTGCATTGGCATGCGGGAAATCACTGTGAGTCTTAAGGATTTTGCCTGAGGGATGCATAGCTGGGATTAAAAGCTCGAGCTTGACTGAACTCTCCTGTCTCCTCTGTGTCAATATGCCCAAGGTACTGTCAGTCACTGCGCACAGCTCCAGTCTGGAAGGTAATTTACTGACCCATGAGGCCACAAGGGTGCTAATTCAGTACAGGATGGACCAGTTAGACTGATGGCAGAAAAGTGGGATGGTAGGTTATTGAGCTCCTGGAGTCTGTTGTGCTGTTTGGTTAATTAAATTGACATATTTTGGCAAACTGGGACTGTTGAAGTTAACTTAATTAGCTAAAACCAGTTATTTTTCACATGAATGTACAAAATTTAACCACTGACTTAAGTTCTTAATTGCTTTCATTTAGCAATTTTGTATACAAGGCTCCCCTCCCCCAAATTCGACACACAGACTTCAAGCTTTGACTATAGGTGGTGGACCCACCTGCTTCTCTGCACTTTCTTGCTTCATAGAAAAAAAAGCCCATCATGACTTTAAAGAGGCAACAGTGAGACCTTTGCTTCTCTTTCTCCCTCAAGTATTTAATCATTTATAATATGGAAAAGACAAGCAAGCTGCAGCTGGAAAGGACATTAAATTCCTGCCCACAAAAACCACTAAAATCTTTTTTGAATTGACCAAGCAGTTACTTAATTCATTGCTTGAAGATTAAAGTCCAGTTTCTATTCAAAAGATAAAAGTACAGAATTACTCCTGACTCTTTACTTTCACAACACCTCCCTCTGTTGCTTTAACTCAGAAACACTTCATGTGATCACATCAGATTTATGCAGAGTCTCCATTCGACAGACCAGGAGTTCAGGCAAGGTCAACAACAAGGGAACAAGGAGTTAGGAGATTGATATAATTCTGGCCCATTGTGCTTGGTGATAAAGTGCTTGTTTTATTTCACCCCACGCAGCAGCACTGTCCCGCTGAATTTGTCAAGGGAAGCCAAGACATTTAGCTGTCTTTTAACTTCTCCTACATACCAACTTCCCTCCTGAGATATGGCCTGAGGAGGAGGAGAGTTTCATTCTGGTGGAAAGCAAAGTCACGAGAGTGTCATCCTGTCTGCTTGTTTCTGCACAGCTTGCTTCCCAATTCCGTTATGTATTCAGTGTCAACGTCTGTTTGTGGCAGACGACTTACTGTCAAACGCCTTGAAATATGTTATGCTCACCTCGTTCCATCATTTCTGGCATTTATGATGGCCTGAGGCCTGTCTCACTGAGCAGAGTTAACTTTGGGCTTAACCCTCGCTGCTTGTCACAAAGACAACTCAAGTTCAAAACGTGCTGTCGCCATGGTTTCTAATGCCGTTGACCGAAAGTCTAAGGCTCGCAGCTAAATATGTACAAAAAAGCCGCTTGTCTGAGATAGACTGAGATGAAAAAGAAATGGAAGCACCATTTCTATTGAGTCCCAGCGGAGACAAAAAAAAAAGAAAGAAAAAAAGACTGCATTCATGTGAAAGCAGTGTAACATCTTCACAGGTGTGGAGTTAGAAGCTGGATGTTGACTTCAGATGACATGTCAGTGTGAATATATTTATAATATAACCAGTAACCCTTCCACCCAGGACCAGTTTATTAGTATAAATTGGCATTAAATTATTAAAGATAGTGATTGTGAATCACGAGTTGTGACATAAATTATCTTACTTGAAACCATTTCTTTAAAGGTGACTTATTACCTTTTTTCAAAGCCTGACAAAATCTCCTTAATTAAGGTCTTAAAATGTCTGTGGCACGTTTCAGACAAACTGCTTTAAAGAAAGCACAACAGCTCCCTTTTCAACATGTATTTAGAAGTCTGTTCAAAGCACCAGGCTTTGGGGGAGGAGTAAGACATTTGACTTATGTCCAGTCCTTTCTTCTGCTGGTTGTATATTTTACAAATTTTGTTGTCACAGCTTTATGCTATCCTCTACCAAGGTGTAGAAAATGCAGCATATTGGGAAGTAGTGTGGAGATAAATATGGGGAGAATGAATCATCCTACTCTGATTTGGGTCTGTGATGTCACAGAACACTGCAACAGATATTTTCAGACTCATAACTGACTTATGATTCTACATCAATCCAATGATGTATGTGTGCTGTAGCTGGGAACCCTACACTAGAACCTCTGCTGTAGCCTGACATGCACCTCCCGTGAATTGCAACTGTGTGACGGGTTAATGTAGGCAGCAACAAATGTGATCGGGCCTCTTGGTAGTGTTGCATTTCCTTCTTCCAGTTTCCTGCTACTACTACTTTTTTTGTCATTTTTCAGGCCAGGTAGAAAGATAGATTGTGCCAGTAAAATGTATTTTGATCACAATTTAGCAGCTCCAACTCTTCACATAAAATATACCCTATGAGCATTGTTCCTATGTTTGAGTTTCATAAAAGAAATAAACAAAATGAAGCTCAGCACTGCAGAAAAAAACCTGCGCTGCCACCTAGTGCTGGGTTGATTAACTAAAGAGCGAAACAATTCTAGGGAAGAACAATGTGCTACAGTTGCTATGCGTCATAGTTCGGGCTGCACAAAATTAAGTGATGATTTGTTAAAGTTTTTGATTTTGTCAGAACTTCTAACAGCATTATAAATCCACTTAGCTAACATAAAAGTTATTTTAATCATAATATGTTTCCTTTAAAATTTAAACAGACATGAGTAACAGCACTAACAGTGCTATAAAGTGTTTCAAACCCAAATGCATAAACCCCATGAACATCTTATCTGCTATATAGTTTTGTACTCGTGTTCCAGTTATTTTACCTTGCTATATTTTAATATTTCATACTCCTGCTTCAAATTAATTTCCCAACTGGAACCAACACCACCTCTTTCATTAGATGTACTAAGAGAGGGCTGTTTCTACAGATCTTGCCTCTTTCATGTGAGCTTGCATCATGGGGAAGGGCTCTGGCGTAAAAGTGAGGAAAGCACTCAAGGCTCTCTCTAGGAATTGATCAAGTAAAAGTGAAAAAGTAAGAATAGGGAAGAGGTGTGTGAAGCAATGAGAATGAGCCTCACATTATCACAGCATTTTGTGTTTAACAGCCATCAGCTGTAGCTTACAGTTCAGCTCTGTGAAATGTGACACTTAATCAAGATCCTTGCAAAGATAAATTAGAATAATGATCTTGTGACAAAATCCACCACCAGTACGTTCTCAAAGTTGCGAATGAACAGACTTCTGAGCAGCTATATCATGACACCATGGATGAAAAATAAATTCTATCAACTTTTCAAGGTGACATGAGAATCCTGATTGTGTGGCAATGCTATCAACAGGGGGAGAGGGTTCAGCGGCGATTCAGATGAAGCATCATTTATCTCCGCTGCGTCCCCTGTTGTCATTGCTCAACAATGAAAGCAGTCCCTGCCTCAGTTTCTCCTTTTCTAATTTGCTGTGCATCCTGCATATGCCTTTGCTTCGATAACACAGAAATAGAATCCAATCTCACTACCACGAACAGACCTGCCTCCACTGGTATCAGCTAATGAGGTATAATTACATTAAGAGTGTTAAATCTAAACCAATCACCTGCTCAGGTGAACTCCCCTGACAATGAGATCTTACTGTCAATGGGAATTATCTGATAAGTAGAGGTCATAGATAATCTAATCATTAAAATAGCCCAAATGTAAGTAGATATCAGCCCAGATGGGCAGCTACACCTGTCCTGATTTACTAGACTGAACCTTTTTTTTTTTTTTAAGGTTTTATTAGATTTTAAGGTGCAGGATCACAACCTCTGCTACAACCATCAACCATCCACCCTCTGGAACTCCTCATATCAATCAGCATTGACATTTTAAGAAAGACTTTCTGGACTTTATATATCCTCCAGCAAGAAATATGGCGTCACATTTCTTGGAAGATGTTCATTCAGCAGTTTTATTTTGTAGAGAAAAAGTCAGCAATGAAAGAAAAATAGTTTCAGTATCAACTAGCCATTCTGGCTTTGTGAACAGACCTCAAATAAAACTGAAAAAAAGGTAAAGCTAATGTCTTTTTGTTCTTGATGAAATAGAGGCGAAAATTATGGAATCATTCAATAATGGCTGATTGATAGAAACATGTGCTCAACAAGTGAGCTGTCAGATGAATCAGTGGAGAGGGTTACAAAAATCCTTTGAGAAGGTGATTCAACAGAGTGTGGCAAAAGATGTCGACTGTTTCCAGACAGGTGTGTCTACAATTTGGAAATCCTGCAAATAAAACAGGAACGTTGTTAAAATGAAACACACCAAGGAAGATGTCAAACTGTCAGGAGAGCAAATGAAAAGCAATATGTTTTGAAAATAGAAAATAAACAGCAAGAGAAAAAAAGGAAAATTTGCAGAACCATGAGTCACTGTAGGTCACTTAATTGTAAGAAACTGACTTAAACAGTATTCATAAAAAGAAAATCCAAACTTAAGCCATCATTAACACCTAAACAGAAGAAAACATGGTTAAAACAAGGTTCTGCTAAAGAGAGCACCTACAGGCTGTTGTCTAGGCTCTGACCTCACTACTCTCAATACACTGAAATATTGGACGGTTTGAATAACACTTTTAACTCCACATCCTGATCATTACTCTAATACCCAAGACATGGATGATGGAGTGGTGGTGTCTGGCAGTTTGTATAGTTGGCAAGGCAGAGACAGGAACTATGTTGCTTCTTTAAACAGTAACTAGCCCAAGGTACAACTGGAATGAAGTGTGTTGTAAACGGTCTGGACTTACATAGAGTACTTGACAATGTGTTTCTCATTTATCTATTTTCACAAACACCCTCTTATATCGCACACTTACACCCCAATCACCATATTAGGGGGATAAATGCAGGTTTCAGTGTTAAAAGACACTTGGACATGTGGCGGAGCTGTATATCAATCCACATCCTTACATTTGCAGGATGACCTAGTCAATTCACTGATCCCCAGCCAAAAACTTCCAGTCAAGGTTCCTACCTGAAGTAATTTGAAAATGTCACCACATTTTAGTGATGAACCATGGATCTCGGTTGGCCAAGGAGATAATGCTGGATGAGATGTTTATGCAGATCTAAAGGATCATATGAAGAAGAATGCAAACACATTCAAATAGTCCCTAATGATATGGTGTTGCATGTCAAGAAAATTTTCACACTCTTTTTATTCAAACAAACAATAGTAGTTTTGGTAATAATGAATTCATTTTTAAAGAGATATAAAACTTTTCTTCAGGAAAGAAGCTCAATGACAGGGCCAGATAAATGGTTGAATCGAAATCCAGCTACAAATTTATGATGGAAAATGAGGTACTACATAGAAAAAAGATCCATGACAAAGCTCTGTCTTGTAAAACTGATCTGTCAACTGTTTTATGATAAACTTGGAACCTGATTTATGAGGAATATTGGTTTTCTTTACTCAAGTCCATGCATCAAAGAATTCATCAATCATAAAATTCAAAGAAGGTGCAAATAAGTACCAGGCGGGGGGCTTTTATGGTTTGTGATGTCATTAATTCCAGCTGCTGTATTTAATTGATTTGAAGTCTGTTTTATAAAGCCGGAATATTCAGTTACCAAGGGTTGAGGGCAACACTTTTGAACATTCTGTTAAATGGAGAGTAGGTGGGTCTCTAAGACCCACTTCCATATCATACTAACATCAGTAAAACAAGGCTACATGCGCTTTGCTTAAAATCACCCCACAGTGAGGAACAGCACGTTCTGGTTACTGAGGAAGCCATTGATAGAATTAACGCTCATGAATGAGAATGTGGCACAGGACAAGTGAAAGCTCTCCCACTGTGCAATATTGACATGCTCCCTGGCCAGAAAATAGCCCAGTGTAATTAGCTTTCACAAGCAAGTCTGAGGCCAGCAGGAAAGGCCACTCCAGACGCAGACGAACCTCCACAGGAAAGTCTGAGGCGCTGAGCATGAGTGAGGGGGAAGGAGGGGCGGAAAAACTGATATTCAGTCTGAACAACTTATTTAGCCCTGTATTAAAAGGTATTGATATATCTATAAATCAAAGATGTAATAATGGCTAAAAAAGTGCATGTAAAATTATTAAAAGTTTAAATTTAGCATATCAGCTCAAGATTGTCATCTGACACAAAGTTTTAGAAATCCCATAGATTTTTTCCTTGTGGTTGGATGAATGGGGGTGTTTTTATTTTATATTTCCAAGGACAGAAATTAACTTTACACCCCAACATTTTCGGGAAGCCATCATCCAGGTTAATTGTACAGACACCCTTTAATCAACTCTTTTAAGTACTCATACACCAATTTTTTTTTTTTTCTACACAGATACTTTCCAGACTTTTTATGAAGAAGTTTATTCTGTAAAATTTGTTTGATGCTTACAAGATTCATTTAAAAAGCTAAAAAGAAAACACAAGATACTTTGGCAGTAATTCCTAAGATATAGAATAATACGAAGAGGCATCCAACAGCAGCGAGGAATTAAGTCAAAATCGCTGACAATGATTCAGCACAGTGAAGAACGTTTCAGGTGCAATGAAATGAAATCAGGACTCAGAAAAGAATCAACTTGTTTGGAAAAGCAAAAGCTCTTACTTGAAAAATCACAATCAATCATCTTCTGTAATCCTCAGTTACTTAGCAGTAGCCATGAAAAATAAACTTATACTTAACAACAAAAAAGGTCAAAAGCAGCCCACAATGCCAATAAATGAGTTAATGCTAAATGGATAATTAGCCTGATGTCAAGTAATATTATTAGTAGTGATTATCAGAGTCATCTAAATCCCGTCATCCATTTAAGAAATGAAGAATGTGTAATTAGATTCATCCATTCCTGTAACTCTTAAGGCATTGTAAGATAAGCAACACCCCCTCAAGATGTAGGAACCAGCAGCTGAGTATTCCTACTGGAAGTGAAGGGAGTCCAAGTGGTGCAAACTGCATACACATTCAGCAGTTTCAGCTTGATCAAAGTGAATTATGCAACTGTGCAATGAAACACTGATTAAGAGAGAGGGTCATCAGCTTTTCAACTTAAAGATTGATGCGTTATCATCCAGTTACCCCCATTTCATTTGAACCAAACAGGTAGGTCCAGCAAGCACAGATCAATTTGAGTGATAACTGCAGCATTTAATACTGATTAGGATTTAATTGATGTTATGAGTCGAAGCAAAAATGTACACCAAGTCTGCAAAGATAAGAAAATGTTCAGATACATGTTTTCCTGTCATTTCTCAGGTAAATATAACTGCTGCTGTGGTAAAAATGTTAAAAAAAATCTTCAATTCCAGGTTGAGCACAAGAGAGGACCTCGTTGTATGAACCATGCTTGTAAAATAGGTCCATTTTGAGGTGCTAACTGTGTGCAACCACTAGAGAGTTACAAGGTAAACAAGGTGAAACTCATCTTGCTCCCTTGAACCTTCCTACCCAAGGTTAGAGGGCGTGCGTCATAAATGCAGACCACGTTTTCCCTGCCCTTGCAAATACAGAAGCCTGATTGTTAGTATTGTGTAGCCTCATTCATGCCTATCCTAAGCCTATTTTAAAAGGTGATGTGACAAATACACAAAGGAAAAGAGAAATATTAAAGTCTATTACAACAACCCGGAGCTTTGCAGGAGGACAGATAAGAGGAAGCAAGGATTCAGTGAAACAGTAATTGAGAGGACAGGAAAAAGAGACAGAAAGACTTGAAGATAGCAGGATTAAGGAAGGTAGACAGTGTCTTGTAATGCTGAGCTGAGCAACGACTGGGGGCTTTTCCCTGCCAAGATGTTTGAGCCATCTATCAGTTCAGCAGAACTGTGCTACCTCATTGCAGCCTAAACTATCAAAGATGACTCATTTTTTAACCATATCTAAGGCCAATGAAGCTGCCTGACAAACATTCCCAAAAATATAGAACCACATAGGGCAGGCGTTTTAAAAAAAAGATGACATGGGGGTTGTGCAACAGTGCATAGAGGCAAGACACCTGCTAACCTCAGAAGCTCCAGAAAAACAACTGTTACAGTGGCCAGGAAAAATATGGGATCCCCTTGGAATCTACTGCTGTAATGTGGAGAAGAGAGAACCCTGACAATCTACAACACTGCTGTGCAAATGTTTTGTGAACTGATAAGTTGTGTTTTTGGGGGGAATACTCAGAACTATGTACAATGAGACAAGGACACAGCCGTCAAGTATTAAAATGTCCTCCCAACAGTTGATCATCATAGTTCAGGACTAGAACTATTTGTCATCATTGAAGGGAGAATAAATTCCTAAGATTATCAAAATATCCTACAGAGTAATGTCATGGTGGTGAAATATGACTCTAATCAATGAAATAAATCTACCACAAAATAGTTTCTGAAAAGGGGAAGTGAACTGAACTTGGACACATTAATAATCCCCAAAGGGAAATAACCATAAGTTGCAGCAGTGCAATTTTAAAATGAACATGAGGTTAGAAAGTGTTGAATTGTAAATATGGTTGAAATCCTCAGAGTTAATCATGAATGCATTAATGTTATGTTTGTTGCCTGGCAACAGCTGCAGTGAAGATGTCACATGGAGCACTGACAACTCTCTCAGTAGACGGTATGGATGGAAACTCAGATCCGGCATCTACAGTATACCACTTTAGTGGTCCAATCAGAACCTAGACTTTAACTGCACGGAGATTGTGTAGAATGACGTTGAGTTGATTTAGACATCTTTTTTTTCATAAACATGCCTGTTGGTCAGAATCATACATGGATTTGCACCCCTCACCCCTCTCTGAGAAAGTGCCTGACCTCCTGCAGCAGTAGAAGAACTGCAGGTATTAACATCTTCAAGGGGAAACTGAGTAACACAGTTTAGGAAGACTATACTTTGTAAATCTACATTTTCAGTAAAAGGTTTGGTGGGAATATTGAATCCAACCACTGACTCCCACCCCATCCCCCATCAGACAGTCAGACAGTATTGCATTGCTTAAAAATCATCTTGGCTTTTCTTCTTTTCACTTTCTCTTAATTCAACTCAGGGCTCTGGTTTGTAAACTGTATAATGTTTATATATTTTGCCACTGTGTAGTTCCAAGGGATTATAACTATAAAACTACTATATTTTTTGTTAAATACAAAACTGCATATCCTAATGTATTGTTGTTACTTATGGATCTTATACAGCATATATATTAAGCTTGGTTTTTACAACTGTGTTTGTTTTCTTTCTGTCCAGGTAGATGGAAATTAGCTGCCAGCTAACTCTGGTGCAACTGTAAAAATTGTGCACTACCTCTGTCAAATAAATAAATAAATCAAATCAAATCGAGACAGGTGTGTACACTAGGAGTCCTACAAGTCTGTCTGAAGAGAAGCAGATCCCCAAAGAATAATTGTCAAAATTCGTTCTGAATATTGTGCAGCTCTGATCCAGAGCAACTAAAAGCACTGCCCATCCATCCATCCATCCTCTCCAAGGGTTCACTTCATTTTTCCAGCAGGGTGGGTTTTTTCAATAAAGTACCAGCTTAGACATAATTGTCTTTGACTCTCACTTGCCACTGTATATTTATCAAACATTTTGTTTGTGAAAAAATATCCGAGGTCAGGATCAAAGAGTTTTAAAATAATGATGAAGAATTTGCAATTTTAACATGGTCATGTGGGACTCCCATTTGCAGTAGACAGAATCCAACCTTTGTTGCACCAGTGTCACACATAGACTAGGTAGTTTAGCTTGGTAAGAAAGTTGACCAAAAAAATGAAATACCACAACAAAATCATGGCTACCGGCAATAGATTAAATGCTGGGAAGGTATTTCAACAAATGCTGATTTTATTTCCATGAAGGCACCAGAGGGCTGGATGAAGTTGGATCTAAAAACACAAGGCTTAGTGATTAATCACAATCTTCCTGGTCGGTCACATTACTGGCCTCATACATTTTAAAGAGCTCTGTCAACAGCAGCATGTGAAAATCATCTTCTCACTCTCATGGATTAGAATGATAATGCGGTAATATAATGCGCTGACGGCAGGTAATGTGTCTGTGTTTGTTGAGACTCAACTTAATAATCCTGAACTGACTCTTTAGTAAAACAGTACAAATGCATAAATGAATTATGCATTATATTATTTCCATGTTTGTCTTTGTTAAACTTAGGTGAGTAATAAGGTTGGACTCAATTAGAAATATTGAGTATTATATGCAAAATAACCACTGCTGTCAAAAGACTAAACTCTTTAATCTTTTTTCTGTCAAGCTAAAGGTGGTTGTATGTTTTGAGGAGGTGTTGTGTTTCAAATTTTCTTCCTGAAAGTTTCCAATAAACACCCTGTTATTTATCCTGTTATGCCCAAAGAATTACAATTTCAGTAAAATCAAACTCACTTGCTGAATCTGGAGACATGTCATCAGTGCAGCATTGAATTTATTGTGAAGTAACCTGAGTAGATGAAAGAGGCTATGGAATTCACCCCATTCAAAAGGATCCTGTTTTTATTCTGAAAAACTTATTCAAGGTCAATAAAACTTGCATTTTATCTATTGTAAGGGGGGACAAAAAGAAAAACAGATCCAGAACTGGAAGGCAAAAGGAAAAGATTCAAAGCTTGACATGAAATCTGTGTGGCAACTACTCCCAACAGCCAATTAAAAAAGAAAGGAGAGCCAAAAGAACAAGGATGAAAAGGCTGTGGAGTGTAGAGAAGGGCACATATCAGATAAAGGGAAGGGAAAAGCCTAGCCGTCTCCCTCCTCACTGACTAACCACCTGCTCCCTCCTGAATTAGCCCTTTCTTTACTGTTTGGACTCATCCAAATGAAACTCACTCCCCTAGTTGACAAATGAACCGAGGCCTCCTACTTTTACTTCTACTATTACATTATAAAACCTCATGTTTGTGAGCTACCACTCCAATAAGAGTACTAACCAGATAAATACACCCTCCAGGCTTTCTGAGGGTAAAAAAAAAAAAAAAGAAGAACACTTCCAAACTTCTGAGCTGTCTGGTAAAGCTCTGGGCTTGTAGAGGCATAATAAAGTCTATGGGGTATTCATCTTAGAATCCAGAAATGACAGTGTTACGGTACATTCAAGCCACTAGCTTGGTTGGTGTCAATCCGTTCCTCTGTTATCTTCATCTCCTCAGAGGAAAAAATTTGTTCCATTTGGGGAGAAGGTTCTTAAACTTTTTCCCCATCCCAGACACAGGCTTCCCTTTTCCTTATAATCACCACCGAGCCTTGTACTGCCATGTTTCGGAGACCCTGGCAGGCTTGATACGCTGCCAGCTTGAAATTTACAGCAGCTAATTGACTGAAATTGAATGCAGCAGGTTCTTAACAAAGATGATTGGAAGAAGGCTGAAGGCAGGATGGGGCTGAAGAATGAGAAAGGATAATGAATACCAGGTGATCTCATCAAAATCAAGAAAGGGATAGAATGTGGAAGAAATACAGCAATTTGATTTAAATATGTTTCTTTGTAAAAAAAAAAAAAACAGCTGTGCAAGGGTAGGAGGCAAACATGCACAGATGAAAATGCTGTTTTAAAAAGAAATTTGAATGTGTTTGCCTCTTTTCGAGTGTGCTTCAGAGCAGAAGTAAATCTTTAAATTGTCTGGATTTTATGTATAAGCTTTGCATTTGAACAAAAGCAATAAACTCCCAACCCTCAGTCCTATTTTTTCAGACTGTTACAATAGCCAGTTGTCCCACACTGTGCTCATCAGTCATGTTTTTTACTCTCTAATTGTCAGGTGCTCAACATGCACTTGTGTCATGGAAAAAACAGCTTCCGACCTACAGTGAGCAAGGGAGAATGTGACACTTCAATGAAAAGAGGAAATGAGTAAAAACCCAATTCCAGGGAGGTGCTAAAGTAACAGTTGCTGATGGCCAAACCACTTAATTAAAGCAGCACAACTGAGGTTTTCATGTTAAAATATCAGTTTCAGTTTCATTTAAAGGAATATTGGCTTACTTGCTCTTGCTCTCACCCATCCCTACTGTTGGCAAAAAAAGAACCCAAATTAACTTAGGAATAACATGCTGGTTGTCTCTTGTGACAACTGTGTATCGCTCATACAGTTATAGAGAAGATCATAGCAGAAGCTTTTTAACTTATGTAGATGTGCATGGTGCACTTTCAGTGTTTACAACAAATCATGTGACATGTCAGTGCTGTCATTAGATAACTGGTGACGCAACAATTTTGTGTTTTGGCCAGTCACTGGCCAATTTTTTCTGCTTTCTGTATTGTTTGCCTGTATCACTTTCTGTAGTTGTGCTGTGTTTGCTTACATGGTCTTTTACAACCCACAATGTGCTGCCTAATTGAATAGAGAAGTCTTTTCTGCTCAAATACAGAGTTCACTCTGTAGCTGGTTGGATCGAGATCGCAAATCTGTCATACTGCACATGAACCATATCAGATTTTCCCGATAGCCATGCAAAGGCCACAAGTTTCGGGATGGTTTTGTACCATTTTGTTGCACAGCAGAGTGTTGTGATGAGGTGGAGAGAAGTCCCAAACGCAGGAGATCAGGATAATAATTAACCAAAAGCACTGCTGTGGCATAAGAGCACACAAGAGCACGACCAGGTAA
The DNA here is from genome assembly GCA_028564865.1 of Zenarchopterus dispar. NCBI lineage: Eukaryota > Metazoa > Chordata > Actinopteri > Beloniformes > Zenarchopteridae > Zenarchopterus > Zenarchopterus dispar. Next base: position 2,604,955 of record JAOWBL010000010.1, read on the forward strand.
CAAAACAGATAGACCAGCAGAGAAAAGGCAAAACACAAATTCACAGAGAAGATATAGATGGGAACAATCATTACAAAACAAACCAGAAAATAAACCAAGGAACAGACTTTCAAACTAAAACAGTAAAGAAAACAATGGCGAATAAAACAAGACACAATGGAATACAAAAAAGCAAAAGTAAATCAGGAGGAAGAAAATTCAGGAACTAAGAACAACCTTAAGAAACACAAGAAAAGAAAACCAACTGCTTTAAGGAGACAGACTTATTTAGAAGTGACTTTAATTTAAAGTAGCACCTCCATGTGCTGTTAAATATTAAATCCATGTATTAATTCATGCTACATCTTCCTGTTTGGTAAGTTAAATGCTTATGCAAACCTTGACTTTAAACGAAGCTTGCCACTTGTGGTTCGACTTCAGGAAACGTGCATGAACACACGTGTTCAGAATTATAATCACTGTCAGGAAGTGACAGCTGTCTGTTACTGAAAAGATTCAGAAACACTTATGACCACACCACACACCATTTCTGGTTCCTTTCTGACATACCCTGACATGCCTCTAGTTTAAGCTTAGCTCTAAAAACGTTGGATCTTACACTTCCCATGATGCAACTTGACAGGCGCTTTCATCAGATCCTCCTGGCCACTTCTTTCAAATCCCACAGCTCCAGTTTGGAATTCAGATGTTCTTTTGAAAGTGTTCAGTAATGATCACATCATAAGTTCTACAGTGCAGAAGTTCTACTTCTGACAAAAAAAAGTGGAAAATAATCAGAGTTTTTGCTGGTTTACAAGAGAAAAGGATGTCATTATTTTAACATTTAAAAAAAAGAAAATATTCATAGGATTTTTACAACTAAAATGATCTGAACTGCTTCCTTTGAGTGAGTGCTATTCCACCTTCTCTGTTAATTAACTTTTTTGTAAATTGGAACATTTAAACACTTAAAACATAAACACTAACAACATAAAATCAAATTCAAGGATGAAGTTGCATCTGTGTTTTTTTTACCTTTTTTTTTAGAAACACAGCTGCCAGCCAAGTTAGAGTTTAATAAAATAATAAACATTAGTGAGCTTGAATACCTAATCCTGATTTGAGTGCAAAATATCCACATCTGACAAAAACCGAATCACACTTAAAAAAATTAAACTTTAGAAAAACAAAAGTATTGAGACTTTTTCTTCATTTTAATTAAAATCTGAAGCCATGGTACTATGCTTGAGATGGGGGTGGAGAGCTAAATAAAGATGTACAGGGGGAAAAAAAGTTAAAAGTAAAACCCAAAGGAGGTCCTGGAGATAATCCTGTCCATCCTGCTCAAACAAATATCTTATGAAATCCTTCAGCGAGGTTAAAAGCTAAGGATAATGAGAGCTGGCTCATATGGGAAAGATCATCGTCAAAGGAGAAAGGATCCACCCCATCTGCTACCCGCTCCTGATCCCTCAATCATCCTGGTCCTTCCATTAGCAGGTTTCCATCCGGCAGTGGAGGAGTCATTCATCTCATGCATTCCACCTCAGTTGTGGTGAGGCAAAAAAATTGGCTTGAGAGCATTTGTTTTCCTCACAATCATCATTAGCAGAAGGTTGTTTAATGTCAGCTGTCACGTGGCAGGTGAGTTCAAATCACAGGTTGCGTTCATTTAGTTTTATCGTCCTTGTGAGACTCTTCGAGCTGTGATATCTTTTAACCTTCACCGTTGGTGTCTTACGTGCAAACACAAAAACGAGCCTGTCGACAAAAGTATGTTTTGTTCTTCTTTGTTCATTGAAATGACAAGTGTGATGACACAGCAGTGAGAAGGATCCCTGGGGAAAGGGACTAAAGAAATGGAATAAAGCGATAAAAAAGACAAAAGGATGATCTGGACAGATAAGGATGGGGAGGTGTGTGTGTGTGTGTGCATGTGTGGGGATGTGTATGAGCTGGAAGAGAGCAAGTCGTTCCATCCTGACCTGCTTTTCTCCTTCAGGGATCCTGCACAAGCCTGCCACAATGCTATCAGCCATCCCTTAAGGTGGCTGCTGAGGTCTACGGAGATATAAGGTGATATATAGCTTTGATATAGCCTGTAATTACTGGCCATGAAGGCCACATCGCCGTGGGGGGAAGGAAAAGGGGAACACAAAAAAAAAAAAAAAACAGGAAGGAAAGACAACTGAGGGCCTGATGAGAAATGGCTCAGTGCTGTTTGATAGCCCAAACTGTCCCCCCCCTTCAGTTATTTCATACAAATGGAAGTGGCACTAAATGTAGACATGTGTAAGAAAAACACAGATTCAACAATGATAGATCCCAAGAATACCACATAGGGGTCTGAGCCATGGTTACAAAACCCACTGGGTGAAAGCATGATGTCAAATTTTGAGAAATGAATCATTGGTAGCCCATTTCAATTACAACATCATTAAACAGCATTGTCTACAGGAGACGTGTTTATCCAGAGGCTTCTGCACAGCCATGATGTTCAAAAGCAACAGAGAGGGGAGCGATTATTGAAAGTCACCCCTTCATTTCATCCTGCCATAGCACGGTGTGAAACAACCTTCATTTCGAGATGCATTACAACAGCACTCGCAAGCTTAGTGACGTACCATTACTCAGATACAGGGGGCCATTAGCCCCCGCTTAAAAGACCGTAATGGAATAGAACACCTTACCAAAGTAGCCATTTATATACTTTTCAAAGTGCGCTAAACCGGAACAGGTAGGCTTTCGGTTTGATAGCTGCGTGTCAGCGTGGTGGTCTCGCCGGCTGGTGGGAGCAGGCGGATTAAGCTTCCTAAATGCATATTGTCAGCTCGCATGAGCTGGTGCCAGTGACAGGTGTAAGGCACAGACTCAGCCAGTGGCTGCACGGCTCATCTTCAGACGAGATGCGAATGTAAAGTCACCCAAGTTAGCAAGAGAGGCAGGTGGTACACGGTGGTGGTAGGGGGGAACTCCAGAGTCCCAAAGATGGGAACAAGTACTATCAGAAATTTCTAAGGAGTGGCAACTCATTTTGAGTGCTTATCATGAAAGTGTGTTTTAATTCCTTGGTTTGAATGCTGCTGCAGGAAAAGTGTCTATATTTCACACCGACTTGTGGCTTTTTACAAAATTAAAGTTGAAGATACCTTCAGACTGAGAACAAGTTAGAGAAAGCTACTGCAAACCTGGAACATAATTTCCCATTGAGGGAAATTTGAGGGAAGCATTTAAAAAAGGTTTCTAATCCTCCAGATAAATGTTAAATCAAATTTTAACCCAAAAACAAAGTAATAAAAAACAAAGATGCATATGTCTTAGGTATAACAGAACAATGTTTGTGTAATTTGCAACTTAAAAAAATGCTATTATTACTATTTTGGAAAAGCAAGAAAGTGAAACATTTCTTAACATCGTTATGATTTTTATTTAACCATTAAAATTAGGAAATATTAATAAAATACAATAGTACTGGCCACAGACAGCTCTCTCTCTCTCTCTCTCTCTCTCTCAGGATTGGTGATGAACATCACTCCTCAGTTCATTTTCAATGCTAAAAGTAGCACAGCTGAGTGGCAACTCTTAAAATGGATCAGTTACAATCCTCTTAAATGTGTGTGGCTGGACCAGTGTACTCAGATATCCGGACATTCGTTTGTCAGGTGAACATCTGGTTTTTAACTTAGGTACCCAGAGTTTTCTTTTTTTTTTTTTCCCCTCCCTTCACTTGATAACCGAGGGTGCTGTAAAATTCAGCACCAAATTCAGATTATTTTTATTGTTAAAGGGATGACAACATGCTGGAGACCCCTGCTGTGTGGCCCACTTCAAACTGACTGAGAAGATGGCAAAAGCACTCCTTCCACATCGTATTCAGTCCTAAAAACTATGTTTTTTTACACTGGTATTCAAGCAACTTTCCATCTAGGACACCACTGTTGCAAACTCCTTACTTGGTCTTGCACAGCCTTTGATCTCATGCTCCTCTTGCTCTCCGAGGTGGCTTTTGAGGTTTTTATGTAGCGCGTGCATCCCCTTCTTGGTCGCATGTGTAGACCTCATTTGTTCAATGTTGCGTATGTGAATGATGTGGTAACAGGAGTGAGAGCCATATTTTTCTCTTCACTCGCGTGTTGACTATATTTGTTCAGTATCACCTAAACAGCCTTAACAAACCAACCCCTCTCCATCTCGGAAGAAAGCTTTGAACCCTCATTGTAATCATCTGCTGAACCTCAGAAGCTCATAAACTGATATTTGGGCCAGCCATACAAATAAGCAGTTTCAATGCTGCCTACCACGGTGGCAAAACAATCATGAGAAATCTCCTTACAGTCTTACTTACAGCATCATTACTGCAATACAATCAATTTAGTTAAACCTGGATTATGCTAAACTGCAACGGTAAAAACCAATTAATGTTGCTGCAACCACCTCCATGAAGTTGATTTTATTTGCACTAAACACTGCACGAGACTCCTGCTGGTTCAGTATTGAAAATGTACAGGGTAATAGCTAATTGTTAATGTGCTTTATAGTCAAAGTTTGACAGAAGGTACGTGCTGCGCTTCATAGTTTAGGGTGACGTTTTAAGAATATCCTATATAATGTACTTAATATAAGTCAAGGTAATATCTTACACATACATTAAATGTTTCGATCATAAAGTTATAACACTGTGACAACTCCACACTTGCTTCAAGTTCTGAATTGATGTAATCTTCTACAGAGCCCATAAAATGGTATTTGGGCTGCCTACTCTAGAGTATTAATACGTACAATGGAAATAGGACAGTTTATGGGGAGAAAATAAATAAATAAAGTTTGCTTCAAGTGACTCAGAGTACACTTCATGGATGGCCTTGTCATCACCCTGCTGTGAAAGCGCTGATTGCCGCGCCTTCCGAGGGCCACAGCGACAACTACAACAATTTCCGTTCCTATATGAACCATTCACATTTGTAAGATTGCTTGCAGACTGAGTCACCCCGTTTGTTTGAACCTTTATTGGTGTCCATCACCACAGCAAATGGAGGAGGTAGATTTATCTGCTGAAAAATCTGCTGCACCGTATTGGTATTTATTTTAATCTGATAAGACAAAAGAAGGAGATTTGGTTCTTTAAAAACCTACTTTTAAATGCCCAGGTTGATTGTCATACAGCACATTTAAAAAATGTGTGGTGAGTATGTAACTGTCGATTTTATAATGAAAATTTATTTCCTGTCTCACTTTTGTTTTGCAGCCTTTAGAACATCCTTCCCAACATTAGCCAAGTAATCAAACAACTCACACAAACCTCAATTATAAATTATGGAGGAAATCAGGACACTGGGAACTTTGCAAAAGCGCTAATCACACTATTACATTGTTTGGATTGTTTCCAGTTATGAAGTGCTGTAAACAGAAGGCATGATAAATAGGGGAAGCAAGGAGGCACAACGGTATGAGATGAGAAAAAAGAAAGTCCAACTGAAATGTTAATGAAAGAGTGCTCGTGCATCATCGTTGATGGGAATTCTAGGAGATAATAAAGCAGATTAGCCAGAGAGAAAAGAAGAAACTATTATTCCATGATCATTTCAAGAATATCCAAGAAGAAATTAACTTAATGACTGCAATTCTAATCAAAGCAAGGTTACTGTAACTTAAAAAGAAAAAGCAAGAATAGTGTAAAAGAACAAAGACATCCATCAAGATTATTTTGTAGTTATTTTTCATAAAGACAATTATCATGTTGCTGAAATCACACTGTAGCCGAATTATCTAAAAGAGAAAAAAAAATCAATTCAAATCCTTCTGCCCTGCCTTTAGTCTTCTCCTTATCACAAGACGACTGTCCCTGTTGAAATTACTTATTTTTGTTCTCATTTTCTTTTCAGCCTTAATGAGCTCAGCTGCAGGTGCCTAGCAACAGCTCTGACAGCTCAACAATGAAAAGGTCGGTGTGGCGTCCATTTGTTGTGCTAACCTTTGCAAGCTAGAGAGTAGCTGTGTCGCCACAGCTGCTAAAATCAGTGAATCCTCCTACCTGATCCCTTCTTTGGTGCCCTAACATTCCCCCCATCTCCCCACGGCAATCCTGAGTCCATTGTCAGTGGATATCACCCACATGTCACCAGCACTTACTCACTTCCTCCCCCCAAGAAAAAGCGCCTTGGCTCTGCAGTTAGAGTTATCTTCAACCATCATTTAAATGCCCTACGGTAGAAAAGAGATGCTAAAGAGACGTACTCCTTCATGGTTTTTTATGTTCACTTTGGACCCGTTGATTCATTCCAGCAGGGGTTTTCAGTTGGAGTGGGTGGCTGCGAGAACAAGGTGAGCTACGGGGTGCATCAATTATCCGACAACATGTTCCAAACTACCTCTTTTAACCATCAACTGCATTTTTTTCACACAGCTGATTATCTGAACTCTACCCCAAAAAAAAAGAAAAAAGAAAAAAAATTGAAAAGCTGAGAGCAATTGTTTGATAAAGCTGAAAAGTCCATTAGCATTCTCAAAGGGCCGTATCCAATGTGGAACTAAAGCTCTGGAAATAAAAAGGAGTAGACATACGTTTAGCTTTGGAAACAAAGCGAGAAAGAAAAAGTCAATGTGGAGGAGCAATTTAGATAAAGTCCGTCCCGTCAGAGTGCTCAAGGGTGTTTTGACCTCAAAGGAATGAGTAACCGTGCCCAGAATGAGAGTTTTTATCCTGGTCTTAATGCTGCAATATGTCAACAACACACAACGGCGATGGACTGCATGTATATTCAATCCGCACTCCCTCTGGAACTCTACTTTTCCAAAATCGAGACCACTTTGTTAAAAAACCCAAAAAACTTGTATATATACCCTTAATGCTGGTAATCAATTACACTGCAAAAGCAAAAGCACAGTAAGACTATATTCTGTCTGCCCTGACAAATAGGTCTCCAAGCCCCCGTTTCCGTACAACAGGGTCATAAGTCTGAAAACATGGCTTTGTGTCTGGCAACAAAGCTCATCGAGCACTTTTTTGTTTTGACAAATTACTTGTAATGTATGTATATTATTTATAACGAACATTGATTTGTGTCAGAACAAATTTATGACTGTATATGTTGAGGTCTATGCTTCAAGTTGTTTATGGATCGAGCCAATTCTTGGCCCAAATAATCCAAACAAAGATATCTCGGTGTGGCACAAATATACACTTGTAATAATTCTTTGTTTCAACAAATCTCAAGGGTCAGGCTCAGGTGAGTCCCAAAGCCAGATACATTGGTACACAGTAAGTACCTCTATTTTTTAATTTTTTATTCTCACTATTTCCATTTCCAAGAAAAGTGAGTTACATCAACATAACATCTCAAGGAAAAGTGCATTTAATTTCGTTGCAGGAAACCTCATGTGAGTTCCAGTAACTCTCATTAACTGTAGAATTGCTGATTATGTTTTCAAGATTCTTTTTAAACATAACACTCAAGTCGATGACTGAACAGCGTGAAGCAAATTTTGCACATGAGTGGGTGCGTATTCATACCTGGTAATATTCCTAAGGGGAGCCCAAGAATCTCCTCGCTTTCATTATTATTCCCCATGTTTCCCACACGATGTTAAAGGAGACATATAATGAGAAATATACACATTTTCACTGCTTGAAAGCATTTACTTGGGTGTCTGAAGTGAAAATCAGCTCAAAAACTGACATAGCACAACCCTGTCGTTTTGTTTGTCTGAAAATGCATCATTCAGTGATACCAGAACTTGGATGTGAACTCTGATCAGATGTGGTAAAGATGGGATATGGGTTGGCAGTGTACATACATATACATATATGTATATATAGAAAATATATATACATACATACATACATACACATACATATACATATATATATATATATATATATATATATATATA
>JAOWBL010000010.1:2612923-2628202 GCA_028564865.1 Zenarchopterus dispar
AATTCACATACTCAATTGTAGCTCCTGCATGGCTCAAAATTACGTTAGCTGATAATTAGGCTGCTCTTAAATCTGGGCAAATATATAATTGGAAATACGTTGACATTATTATTTTCAATATATTAGCATGAGTTAAGTGTCAAACTAATGCATGTGTATGTTCTTACCTTTGGGACATGATTTTGTATGCATCGGGCAGGTAGCACCGCGTGTTCTCCATCTGCGCTGGGTCTGCGTCACAGATCTTGTCGTCGGTGCGGCCATAGTTGGCGCTCTCAATCATGATGACGTCTGTGCCCGGGCAGCGCAGCTCGATGGGGTAGCTCTCACATGACAGCTCCCTCCTGACCACTGCCATGGGGATGGGTGCTCGACTGAAAGCTGCAAAAGAGAAAAAGAAAAAAAAAACTGAAATTTAAGCATGAGTGACTCTAATGTCTCTTCCTTGTCCAAAATGAGTGAAAAAGATTTAAAAGAAAACAAAAACCACACAAACACTGAATCAACTACTTCTTCATCTTGGGAGTCAAGTCTAGCTGAGAGCTGAATAAAAGTTTAGTATATTCCTGCAAGAAAATACCAGAGCAGATGCGAGAATCTGCAATCAAAAGGTCTGACACTGAGACATATGCGAGGAGGTTATCCACCTTTGTCTCCAGAGTGTGGGCGGATGGGCTGCTGCTTGTTTGGAATGGAAGGATAAGCAACACCACAGGGGCCCTCGAGGAGCCAGGAGTTGTAGAAAGACTGAATACAAGATTGGCACACATCAAACAAAAGGAAATAGTGTGTTTGTCTTTGGCTGTGAGAAAATAAACTATTCATTACTTCAGCATTCAGCTGAGAAATTACAGGCAGAAATAGAGATAAAGAAACCAGTGTTTCAGGTAAATTACTGCAATTTACCTTCAGACTAGAATCTAGAATGGAAAGAGCTACTGCATTCCCTACATTTTTAAAGTGATACAATGAACTGCAATAGGGTTTCATGCAGACAGGAGGCAGAAGGTCAGGAGGTGCTCTGCCCCCAAGCTAAAGATGAGAGTCGATCTGAGACCAAAAAAACAAAAAAAGAAGAAAGAAAACGCTGTTTAGTACAGAGCCAAAATGGCTGAGAAGCCTAGTGGTCCGAGAAGCGGATGTCTGCGAGTGTGCATGTACGCCTACGGATGTCTGCAGAGGCTCAAACGGGCACACGAATGAGCATGTCCACAGCAGACTAAAGGGTCTCCGTTTATAGCCAGAATAAAAAATGAGCAAGAAGCATAAACACTGGCCCCCATGATGGTAAGTAGGACCGTGGCAGTTAAAGATTTTATAAACATCCTTTCACACAAGCGTCTGGCCTGCAAAAGCCTAGATCATGTTGAGCACCAAGGGACAGAATCGGCACAGAATGAATAAAAATAAAAGTTGGCAACATCACTTGATATCACTATCTGGATTCACCATTAAAATTGTGTTGTTGATGGAGTTTAACTTACTGTACAATGCTGAATACATCTCTGTACTAAATGATGAGGTGAAACTCAAAGAATAACATCCTTTTAACAATATTCAACTGTTACAAGGATACAAGGGCCTTTCAGAGTATAAACTTCTCTTCAATTTGGAAGTAATTGCAAAGTAATGCCAACACAAGGTTCAGTTGCCTTGGTCAGCAGATGGCTGATGGCAAATATTCAGATTTCAATTTTGAAAACTGCAAATTGTAAGGTCTTCAGTTCATAGGTAACACAACTGAAAGCTCCCAAATAAATGGATAGCACCAATGGATAAGTGAAGAAAACTGTAGTAATGCAAAAGTTAACACCCCACAACCACCTACCCACACACCTTTTAATCAGATGTTTTTATGCTTAAAACCAAAACAAAAACGATTTAATTATAGTGGGTTTGGGGCAAATACAACCGCAGATGATCAACTGTGCTGTTTTCACAGTATTTACTTTACAAAAACTGAACACAAAAACAAAGTCACATGGGCAATACTAAGTACACCCATGATTCAAAAGAATGTAGTTGCACCATCAGCAGCAATAAATTTAAGTAGTTGTTTCCACTTGATTGATCAATCTGTCACATTGTTGTTGAGGAATTCTGGCTCAGTCTTACTGGGTGGATGCTGAGCCAGCATTCATATAATTTTCTCTATATTCTTATATTTTCTGCTGGTTATGTAGCTCATATTACATTACTTTATTAAGATGTTTAGGCATATTCTTGTGCATAGCTGTCATTCCTCAGACACTTGTGGTCATATCTAAAATGGTCTTATATTTGGATTAGATGACCTTAAAATCTTTCCTTAACTGTCAGTCTTGTTCTAGCTGTGGTATACATCGTTACATTCAGCATTCTCAGTGAGGCTTGAAGGGTCTGAAATTTATCTTGGATTTGTTTTTAGTATATCTACGAGCATTGCACAGTCTGATCTTGGTGTAAATTTGCTTTCACATCCACTCCTGGGAAGACTGGAAAACATTCAAGACAGTTGCCATTTTTAAATAATCTTTCAGACAGTAACCCACTGAACTTCAAAGTGTTTGGAAATGGTTTTATACCCCTTTCCAAATTGATGCACAGCAGTAATTGCTTCTCTACAGCAATTGCTCATGTCTTACCCTCTTGGCATCGTGCTAACACACACCTGAGTGCACCCAACCCTCAAACTGCCAAAATGTCCTCTTTTATAGAGATCTACAGACCCTGATGACAATCCATTCGTCAGGGTGTGAAGATCAGTGAATGGCTTCAACCTTTTTTCTTAAATCCTATGGAGGCAGTAAGGGGGAGCCAAAATATAACAAAAAAAAAGTTATTTTGTTGCTCATTGGAGGTTTTACTTGCCTAATACTAAGGGCCACAACAATCTGATGATTTTTAGTATATTTTTAAGACAAAGCTTGTGGAGGTCAGTACTAACATTTTCATATGACTGTATAAGAAACTAAATAAACATAATGCCATGTGCGGTTTTTCTGGCATAGTGTACTGTGTAAAATGGGAAAAAAGACTTAAGTTGTAAATTGCTCTTTCTGAAATGCAGAACTGCAATTTTGTATCATTATTTTTTTCCAATTGTTATGATTCAGGGAGTAGAAAAAATATATACATATATTTTGCGATTACACTTGAAGGTATAATAAGGATGATTTTCTAGGCAGAAGTTTGTTCTGCATTGTGCAGGCTCATACAGCATGTTTCCATCTCTGCATCAGCTCTCCCCGGTTATCCAGATTTACTGAAGTTCCACTGGCTGGTCATGTCTAATTACATATCTTAAAACAGCAAGACGCAGCAATGTCAACCTGACTCTTCATGCAATCCCACACTGACTCGACGATGCTGAGATCAAGGCTCTGTGGGGAGAATATACCATCTGTTACAGCGCTCTTTGTTCTCATGCCTTCCTGATGGCATTGCATGATGGATAAGAATGCAAATATCGAAGGTGCCAAAAACCCACATGCTGCATAGTGCATTATAGAGGCAGAGGCTGGGGAAATGATCATGACACTGCACTTGTGTGAGGCTACACATTCTCTACCATTTTCAGCAATCAAGACAGCCAGTAACCACTTTTTATCTTTCTTGCAAATAAACAGAGAAAATACAAAGACGCTTGGTGAGGTGAAACAACAGAAAAGGACCCTCATTACCATGTCATTTCACTTTGTCTCATAAATCATTCAAGCTCCACCACACTAAAGCACACTTGCCATTGAAACATTGCCTATTGGAATAATTATATCCAATATGGTGATGAAAGCTAACAATTATCTTCCTCTTGCTGGGAAGATTTATTCCGCCTCCTAAACAGCACTGGTGTGGATCAAACCAATCTTCCTGAAACAGACAACAGCTGACGAGGGAGGGAACCTAGGTTAACTTAGGCAGCTGCACTAAAATGAATGTGAAGAAGAAAAAGGAGCAAAAGTGACTATGAATAAAAAAGTTAAATTAATTATTGATCCTCATGTTTTTGTGCACAGTATTTCTGAAAGAACTCTAACCCGAACTAAAGGTAAAAGAAATAAGTAACCAAATCTAATGGCTTCCATTGAAAACCTTTTACACCATTTTCTGATAAATATAATGTCATTGACATAACAACAGGGTCATTTAACAAAAAAAAAAAAAAAAAAAGAGGGGGCAGAGGGGCTAAGTTTCAATCAAATATTTGAGATTTTATTCAATTTTGTCATCAAATTAAAGATGAGTCTATATTTTGTTTAATAACCAAATTAATGTCATGAAATAAATTAAGTTCAATTCATTCATCCTCTACCAGAACCGGGGCAGATTAAAAACATTTAAATGTTTCAAAAAGGCTAATTGACACATTGTATGCAAGTTTGCTTATTAGGACAGAATTAAGACGCACAAGACATCAATGATCTGTTTGGTGCATCTTCCTCCTCCCAAAATAGGGAAACAAAAACTGCTCAAAGGACACGGCTCACTTCAAAACAGTTTGCTATTTTATAGGTGGGTTTCCATTAGTGGGGCTCCAGAATGGTTTTACGGGGTCTCAAGAATTGGTGAGCATCTTCATTACTTGTAACAGCTCCCTGGACACGAATTTTCATAAACGTATACGAGGCCAGGACAGGCAAGAGATTAAGTTTTAAAAAACTCTTGATTTATCCTTTGAGTTTGAGTCTTCTATTCACATGTATGCATACGCAGTAAACAGAAACACAGAAAACCATCTCAGCTCCTTCCATGTTGATCTTGTCATTCTGGATTCTTCTTCTTCATTGTCTTTCTTTTTCTTATTCTTTTATTCTATTGGTGGTTGGCAGGCAGTGAAAGTGGAAAGGTGTGGTACCAAGTCTTTGTGAACAAAATGAGTCGATCCAACCATGTCTCATAGTGGACTGCACACACAACAGTTCTAAAAGGAGGTCGGCCCCATTATATTTCAGCCTCCTATGGTTTACTCAAGTGCCAACCATTTAATGTTTGGGTTGAATCCCATGTGGAGCTAAGATTCGTTGCAGTTCCTTGACTGCCAGCTATAGGCTGGCTGCTAAAGTGAGTCACTCTCCATTGAATCTCATGTTAAAATTTCCAACTTCAGAGCCGAAACAAACACATTTACAGTCTAGTTCAAAAAACTGTTTAGGTCTCGACTGTTGGATTTCACACTCATGACAATTCTAGCAGGGGAGTGAATTTTTTTTTTTGTACCATGTCAAGAGAGTTTTTAAAAAAGCAATACATGTATTTATGATTGATTGAGAGCTGGCTAAGCCAATGGCTACCCATTATCACTTTTTCATCTCTAATCCTCACGATACCAAGCTTACCAAAGCAATTCTATTAACCAAGCATTGGCCAAACACAGCAGTAATTTTTGATTTAGCCATCAAATCAAAATGAGAATTGGGATAGTCTGCTGTATGCATTTGTTGGCAGCTCTGCAGCCATTTCTATAGGTATCAGCTAAACGTGCTGGTAGCCACAGCTAACTTTGACATACAGTGGGTGTGTTCCTCTTGGCTTCCCAGACAACATGGCTGCACATGTTTGAAAGAGAAAAAAAAAAAGGCTTTAAAACTGCTTCTCAAAAACCGGTGGGACATGTGACTAATGCTTTGTCCACTGGGTTTTACAGTCTATGAGTTTACTCCAAACCCAGCCACAGCGAAACTAACCGGGTGATCTGTCTGAAAATGAGACTGGCTGAATATGTCTTAATAGAAGGCAACTGGATTTTATTTCTTGTTTCTTGAACATTCAGAAAAGGCTTTCTTTCAGTCCTGACTGACTACTTGGGGAGTTTCAGATTTATAAACTACTTGAAAATGTATTTTTGCAAGTCTTTGAGGTAACTTTTAAATCACTAATGCTGTCAGACAGTGAGGTGCAAGGTGGTTTGCAACACACAGTTGGTTACCTCAAAAAAAACATAAAAATAACCACAGTATAAAATGACAACACCAATTATGAGATTCTGAAGAGGACCCAACGGGAAGTTATAAAAATAAAAGAAAGAAAGAAAAAGGAAGAAAGTCACAGACTACACATATCTTTGTAAAACCATCGCATCATGAACCCTGGATGCTTTCTTCTGTTTATGGCAGACTTTTTAGCCTGAAAATGGGGTTCATTAAGTTAAAGAAATTCTGGATTGCACAGCAGGGACTCAAACACACAGACAACCATGCAACGTCAGACTGGCAGTGACACAAAACACCAAAGCTCGGACTATGATCAGGATGAGAGACAACACTCTCTGATAAGAACATCATTATGCTGTTTTCAGCTCTTTAAGGTCAGAAGTATCATATATACAGCCCAGTAATTAAATATTTCTGAATGTCTTTTGGTTGGTGGAAAAAAAATCTACCAAAATCTATAAAATACTTCTCAGGTGCTGACTTAAAGGAAGTCGTGAATTTTTTTTCTATCATGCAGGTTCTACAACTTAGTGTTTAAATATGAAATTCATGCAGTAATGAATTAAAATGGAATCATTTGAATTTAGTGTCAAATTATATGTATATGGACTTTATCTGTCTTCTATCATAAAACATGGTACATATAACACAATCTCACAATGCATCACTTTGGTGTAGTTTGGGTTCAGTTAGTGTCACACCTTAAACCACAGAAATACTGTTTAGAAGATAGATTTGTCAACTGTCCAAACCAGAAAAAAAATTGATTATACCTTCTGATCGTGTATACTGATTCACTGTATCAAACAAAAAAATAATAAAATCAACTAAATGTGTTCAACAGACCACAACTCCATAAACTTTAGTAAAATGAAAAGTATACAAGGCTGCAAATTAGCCTCATTTTTAACTGTCAGTTTGACACCTTCTTCCCAGCGTACAGTCAGGTTAAAACTAAAGTACCGGTATATGCTTTGTCAATTCTAAGGTCTTACATTTTCTATAAGGTCTTAAAGTTTCAGGAATTAAGAGGATAGGTAGCAGCCAAGTGCTGCAAACCAAATGCTCTTGATTTCTTGACAATCAGCAAGTTTAAGCACCTCTATAAGTGTTCAATAATTGGCAGTTTGCTGACCCAGACCATTGAGGTGTGTGACAACACAATGCCAAAGAGGTAGAAAAAGAAACAAACTCAGAGAAACAGTTGTTGCTGTGCATTAAGTTTGACTTTGAAAAATTTGGAGCCCATTACTGTCCAGTAAAAAAAAAAAAAAAAAGACATTCAGAAGTCGCCAATTTTCCCAAATTAGTAAAAGCTAGCAAATTAAGTTCACCCCTAGGTCAGACAGTGCAATACTCAGAGAAATTGCAAAATAAATCCAAGGGCTAGATTCCAGAGTCTACAGTACTCAGATGTGAAATGTTAGAGTTCAGAGCAGCGCAACTTAGAGAAAAATTTAGTGTTCTTTGGAAGGGTTACCAACAAGAAGCCTCCTCTTTATAAAAAGAATATGGTATGGACATGTTTGCAAAGCTGAATCTGAACAACCACAAGACTTCAATGTTCTTAGGACAGATGTTACATAGGTGGAAATTTTGGAGAAAAGAAAGTATGTGTATTCATCACCAGGTAGGTATACACACACACTGTATGAGCAACTGTTAAGCACAGAGGTCGTTAGATGATGATCAGGATTAGTTTTACAGCCAGAGAACTTGGACTCATAGTAATCAGTCAACCATGAACTCCTCAATATACCAGAGTGTTCTAATGTGGCAGCAAATTTACAAGTCCGAAAAAGTGGGCCAAAATTCCTCATTTGATTTTAGTGTTTCCTAAATGCTTTTTATGATATCTTCCTGCTTTTAATTATGATTTTTGTTTTATTTGATTTGATTGTAAAACACCTTGTTGTTTTAGAATGTGCTACATAAATAAATTTAACCTTGAACGTGATCTTGTCAGCTTCATACAAAAAAACTCTTTGACTTATTGCCAATAAAGGTGGTTAATCGAGTTATTGAATTTCAAGATATAATGTATTCTTATACTTTGCATTTTAGCTTACGTTTTGAAAACTAAAATAATGGCACATCAAGGAAATTTCCCACAAATGGGATAAATAGAAGTCTTAGCTTATCTTTTCAATGTAAAATGTCATGAATTGTTGTCCATCTTTAGCTGAAATTAACAATTTTACTTCCTGGTGCACCATCTCTGTTTCCAGTATCTGCTTTACTTAAAGGTCGGACTTTTACTGATACCGATAAGGCTTTTGTTCAACTTCCAATTTTCTTAGAACTATAATCAATTACATGCATTAACTCAATCAACGATGAACGACACCAGAAGCTGCAGGATGTAGTGTATGATCTAAAAGCTTTATTTCTAGCCTCTTAGCCTTTGCTGATGTCATAATATTGAACATTTTCAGCAAGGTTGTGCTGATTGGTGTTCCTCTGAGTTATTTTTACCTGAGAGGGGATACAAATGGCTTCTTCGCTATTCTATACTCACTCATGTTACTTTGATGTACTCACTGATAGGGGCAACACAAAGCATTTCTCTGTATATTAAAGTTCTAAGTTGATGCATTTAATGTCCCCCTCAAGCTCTACTTATAACCTTAAAAGTAAAAGAGGACCCTATTTCCACAGCTTTGATTCCATCATGGTTCGCATTTCTAAGATTTCTCCTTGATATCTCTTCATTGAAAAATGATATTAATTCAATCCAGAACTAAGCAGAAAGGTGAATTTTCTTTTTTTTCCAATACTTTCTAAAAATCCACTAATACTTTAAAGCCAAGGGCTTAGTTCATGTCAACACACTCAAAGGACCATTAAAATAAACAGCAGAGAACATGACACCATCAACAAGGGCACCAGGAACCTCCTAATGTGAGCTAGTAAAAGCACGGCAGCAATGTCTCGAGTTACAAAGCTAGTCAACAACTGTAGGTTTAATTACATTTGTGGCTGGGAGGTGGTGAACGATAGAGTGCATATTCCTCAGGTAACAACCAGTACTCTATCTCACTCAGACATATCGCTATCTACCTACTGCACACGCCAATGTCAGATGAGTTGAAAATCGAAATTAGCCTCACAGAAAGCCTTAGTGCAGTTCCCATGTTCGATTCACTTCATCTCAGTTTCTCCCTCTGCAGCTGAGATTTTAGAGGTATATTTATATGCAGCACATATCTCTTTTTGGCACTGCAGATTCTCCCTGGATAATTCTTTTGACAAGTTCACTGCTGAATATGAAAAAGAAGAAGAAAAAGAAGTAGTTTCGGGTAAGCAAAGTCTAATGGCCATACTGGATATTTCCATTACTTTCACACCACTGAACAGTCTTTTTCATTATGATACCTGCAAATGACATAACTCACAAATGAATATTTCAGAAAATGCAATTACTCTCTAAAAAGGGCAATAGAAAGGTCAGAGAGAAAAATGGTCATTTGGAAAATGTCGCACCCCCGCAGAGCTTTAACAATCACTCCAAGGAGAAATGCTTTCGTGTTCTGATTGTGTGCTTGCTAATAGTGATCGTGAATATAAAGGGAAGAAATTTTGCTGCTAAAAAGCTTTTTCTTGGGTCAGTGGCATGAAGCACAGACCCATTACCTTTCTTCGAAGGTACCAACAGGCACTGAACTGCAGGCAAAGAGGAGTATGACATTTAAAAGTCATCACTGGTAACAAAACAGGGTCCTTTGGGGGGTTACTTTTTGTTTTATCTCATTGGAAAACATGTCATGAAGTAGCAAGCAAGGTACATGGCCACACACATTTACAACAGACTTCTGCTCATCCATCATGAGGTCAGAGGGGCAGCAGCCTAAGCAGAGAGGCCAAGACCTACTTCTACCACTTCCTCCAGCTTTTCAGGGAGGAGGTGTTCCAAGGCCAAGGTACTCTCTCCAATTTGACCTGGGTCATCAGTGCCTTCTCCTATGTGGACATGCCTTAACCACTTCCCCAGAGAGATGACCAGGGTCATCCTAACCATTTGCCCAATCCACCTAACAATTGGCAGCTCTCAATGTGTCTTGTACCCCTGTCTGCTTTTTATCCACGAGATGGTGACTTACAAGACGCTGAAGTGAGATTCCTCTTCAGGGTTGCTAGATTCTCCCTTCGAGAAAGAAGTTCATCCACCCAGGAGGGTTTCTGAAAAGAATGACTGCTCCTCTACATCTAAGGGAGGCAATCATGAGGTGATGTGGGCATCTGGTAAGGATACCTCTTGAGGAGGTGTTTTGGGCATGTCCAACCAGAACAAGGCCCAGAGGTAGTCCCAGGTCACGCTGGAGAGAGTACTCGCACTCAAAAAATAATACAGATAGACATGTGACACCTCCGTATGCGAAATATTTCACAATTCAGGAGAGGTTAGCTGATTTAAAAAGGGGAAAAAATCATCCTTACACTTAGAAATACACTATCTTTTAAAGAGGGAGAAATACCTTTGAAAAGACAATTTTATTCTTAAAAACAGGTTTACTGTCTGTAAGAGACGACTTAAACTGACAATATAATGTCAACTGGAGGGGGGCTGCATTCAAATGACTCTGACTTCATTGGATTAATGTAAGATAGATGGAGCAGAGAGGAGGAGATGGTGAGGGAGCTGATTCAACAGATCAAATGTCTCGTTTTCCTCCGAGAATCGCCGGATGGGTCCAGCCCCCAGAGCTGGTGATTAATTAGCACATGAATCTGGACCCAGTATTTGATTAGACCAATGGGGGCCTGTCACACCAACTTCTTAGTTTGCAACAAATGACAAACTGGTGGGCGGGAGAGGGCTAGAATAAGCTTCTAAGCAAGATGACCGGATAAAATAAGGGGGCGAAATCCTGAAGGGAAAAAAAAGAAAGTACAGCTTTTTTAATAATGCATGAGGGATTATTTATCTTGAAGTGAGAAACAGTTCAGGCAAATTGTTCTCCCAAAAAATTACATTTACACATGGCCAGAGGCAGGGAATTCTCTAAAGCTTTTTTTATACAGTGCAAAATTATCAAGGAGCTGAATGGTCAAAAAACTGTGTGCATTGAGTGATTAAAAGAAAAGCATTTGTAAACCAATGTTTTGCTGCAGGTGGAAAACTGTGGAATCTGGAGCTGCTTTCCTTTGTGCTAACGCTGAAAAAGTGGCCAAAACACTTCCGGAAAAAGACTCTATAAGTCAAAAAAACATCAAGTTGTGGAAAATGGTGCACCTTGATGAGAGAAAACACCAGTTTCATGATGGATTCATGAGCCGACCGTAAGAATGACCATGACGGACTTCGCAAATCTATATCATGATTTTTGACACTTTGACCAATGATGCTGCTAAATACGATTAGCATTACTCACACTGACGGGATCCAGATATCCATTCAACATGCTGAACGAATGAGCCATTTGTTTTACCTCTGCTTGCTTTCACTGACACACATGAAGACATTAATTGGCAGCACACCGCGCACTTGCAAATTCCAGCAGTAGGGGGAGAGACTAATGGTGGACTTTTGCGGGGCGGCAATGTGCAAGTGCGAGTTTCAGACTGTCAGTCAAACTGCCCATGAGGCCTGGAGGGAAATTAGCTCATCAGTGTTAACAAATTAGCGCAGAAGGATACAGATGCAGTTCAGTCGTAATAAACCACTGCACCTTAGTGGATCAGGCTCCTCCAGCGATTTTTTTTTTCTAAATTAAATGCCGCATGCAACATTTATCTGAAGAAACTCACGAGACAGCAGTCATTAAACAGTAGCAGAGTGTTGAATTTTCCCTCCTACTGCAACCATGCATCAACATAGTTAAAGTTAATAAGTGTGAAAGTTAATAAATTGGTCACTGTAAGTGGAAGGGAATCTGCAAAGCGCAGCAACTTCCTTTTCTCTGTGATATACTTCCAAGTGGGCAGATGCCTCCTGCTTGCACACGCACAAGTAACAAATACAAGTATCTTGCCATCACTCCATAAAGATTTGATTCACATACTCCAAACACGAGGGGTGGTGAAGTGTTTTGCCGTCCAGAAGGCCCTTTCTTTTAATTATTCACCACTTGAATTCATTAATGAGGAAAAGGGAAGTACTGAAAGTCTGTCGTCAAGGCTTTGTTAGAAAATACTGTGGTCTGTAAACTACAACATTTGCATTCTCAGGTCAAATTTACTTGAAGCATAAGAAAAACCTGTTTGCTGCCTTTTTATTTAATTTTACTTCTGAACAGATATTTCTTTCCAGTGTGTAATCAAATCAGAGATGTGTGACCTGCTTTCTAAAGAGATGCTCTGTCAGATGGTCCAAGCCAGAGGTGAGTCTGTGTAGCAGGCAAGCTGCCACGCCAGCGGCTCATGACGGCAAGCTGGGCATTGTTCAGCTCCCATCGCGTCCAATATCGTTTTGCCATTTCCTCTTCTTTCATTGCCTCCCCCCTTCTCTTTCTCCTCGCCCACCCTCTCATTCCTGTAACCCACCCGCATTTGCCGGCATCAGTCAAGGGAACATCTCAGCCAAGGATAATGCACTTTGGCCCCCTCCGACTGTACAGAGCCTCCTAGGCAAAAAACACAGTCCTTCTCCTGTCACACAAACACACACACTGCAAAACACACACACATACAAACACAGATCCCAGAGCAGACATGACTCAATAGCCCCCTTCAGTAACACATGCCTTGATAGTAATTGAGGTCAAGCAGAAAGAACTACAGGCTAATTTTATTTTTGTATGAGATGAAACAGGTCTTTTACTTTTCTTTTACCCAACATTATCAAAAGGAATTGCACTGCAGCAAGAAAGAGCTAATAGTTTGAACATGTTTAACAGTGTGAACGGAGATGAACTTGGGTGCAACCATGCCGGCATGAACACTTCATGGGAGAGGGATGCACATGGCAGGGTAACCAACATTAAAAATCTGAACAAAAAAACATACACATTTTTTTTCTGAAACATGCTGTAAAAGTGGCTTTGGTGTTAGCACAATGATGCTCAGAACATTTCTTACCTAGACACTACCACATGAAGAGTAGGTACATGTTCTTTTTAACCCAGGAGCAGCACTCTTCCATATACAAGACTTTAACTGCATTTGTGGGATTCCCAGATGCAGCTAGAAATTAATCATGATCGGAATTGTCAGATACGGATGTAGTGATCCAATAACATTGATTCATCAGTACATGTAGTCCTCTTCAATACATTTTACTAGACAATTGTCTGTTTTTATTAAAAGGAACAGAATTCTTTAGTTAACTGTCTAGATGAAGCCAGGTATAAAAATATAACGGATGATAATGTCTCACATTGATTGCTAGCTCCTAAATAAGATCCAATCAAAATTGCATCATGGCAGGTTTTTATCAAATTATCAAAATGTCAGTCAGTTATTCAATCTAATGTCGTCTTGTGAATGACACTTGTGACAAATATAAAATCCCAATTGTCAAATATTAAAAAAATTGTATGAGTGTGATTTCTATATAATATCTAGATTTCCAAACTGTTTATCTACAGTAGTCTACATTTGAGGTGGATCAAAACACAGTTATACGTTACACCAGAAGGTTGAACTATATCCATTCTTGTTTTGTGACAACTTTGATTAAATCTTTTGGTCCACTTCAAATGTTGAATAGTATATTATGCATTTCTTTTCAAAGACCTTTCTACCAGCCAAGAGTTTTCTAAAACATCTCAAATCTATCAACTAAATGTATCTGCATAAAAAAATGTTTGTAGAGATGCAACAATGGCTTTGTTGATGTTGAGTATGTCTGTCTGTCTATATCAAAAAAGTGTCCTTACTCAGGATCAGTGTGTTAGTGTGGAAGAGCTCCTCCATCATGTGCACACTGACTAGTGTGCTCACATTATATCAGTTCTGAAAGATAAAAACTTACATAATCTGCATCAAGTCTGAATGGGAATGACATTAGTTTGTCATCTGGCCACTTGAAAATCAGTAAATTGGAAGAATAAATAAATTGAGATATAAGTGTTTGAAAACCATTCTCGTATAAAATGCTTCTGTATGTTATTTGCTTATTTATGTATACTGTTGCATAGAGCACAACATTATTTCATTTCATTAGATTTTGTAAAGGCCATTTTCCATTTGGTCTTTCACTTACCATAATTTAATTTGTGGTAAAACATAACCCCCACACCCTCCCAAAAAAAATTTAAAAAGTAAAAAAATAATAAGATAAATGATATAAAAGCCTGTTCATCTGGCTTTACAGCTTTACTTAATTTGCATTAGCAGGCATTTTTATGGCAATTTAGAAAAAATAAAAATCTATAAATCATCTACCAGTTTTTCACATGCTGCCCTCGTACATCTCTTGCTTAACTTACGGAAGCATCATTCATTTTAACACTTCAGTGCACTTCATCCATCGCCATAGTAACTGACAGTGTTACTGAAGGTCCTTCCTCATAATATATGGCACAAACCAATGACAGAATACAAACAAAATGTGTTTCCTTATAATGAAATGGAATCTAGGCTATATCAATGTCTGAATAAATCGCTGGGGCTCAACTTATTATGGCTGTATTAATAGTGCAATACTGAGAGCAAATGGAGCTGAACTCCAACACTAAACACAGTGGCCATCAGATTAGGAACAAACCAGCTGTCACAACTAAACCCATAATGACTTTCTGCTTTGGCACAAGCATTTGTGTGTGTATTAATCTTGGTGATACCAAGAAGAAAAAAACTCAAGTAAGACAAAAGCAAAATCAAACGAAGTATAACATTACACTTCTTGAAATGTACACACAGCAGCCTGTAATATGTCGTGGCCTCATAACAAAAGAGAAATGTACTTCACCTCAACTTGAATCAGCAAAACAGCAAAACAATTTACATAAACCTGCAAGGCAGTGGTTGATGAAATCTAGAGATGAAATTTACTTTCGTGTTTGTTGTGAAGGCTTGATGAAATTTTTTGTACTTATTTGGAATTTCTGTCTGAGAAGCATTTTTCAATTTCTTGCCATTTGAAGCCAGCAACAGGAAATTGAAGCTCTCGCATACAGCATCCCTGTGCAAACTTGTTTACATACCATTCTGTATCAAAAGAATTCTCGCACAAAGATCCAGCTCTTTGAATTGCACTGAAGTGATTTGCTTTCTTTGGAAAAGTATGTTCAGATTAAAAAAAAAAAAACCCAACCCTCAGCCAACTCTCTCTCTTATACTGCTGCAAGTGGAATTTTTACAGCAGTGTAATATCCGAAGGCAAAAAGCATGAATTAATATCAATTAAAGCATGGTGCTGTTTACTTTAATAATGAAGAACAAGAACTTATTTAAGTGACAATATTAAAATGTAATTTCAAGCATGCTG
>JAOWBL010000010.1:2630808-2642774 GCA_028564865.1 Zenarchopterus dispar
TGTGTGTGTGTGTGTGTGTGTGTGTGTTAATATATGTGTGGAGAGTGCAAGGCAAGAGGGAGTGC
The DNA here is from genome assembly GCA_028564865.1 of Zenarchopterus dispar. Lineage (NCBI taxonomy): Eukaryota > Metazoa > Chordata > Actinopteri > Beloniformes > Zenarchopteridae > Zenarchopterus > Zenarchopterus dispar. The sequence goes on from JAOWBL010000010.1 coordinate 2,630,874, forward strand.
ACCACTGGGGAATGTGCACCTGCAATTTTTCTCATCTGACACAGTTGGTCTTTTGTAGGGTTTAGGCCACAGGGAGATGTCTATGAAAAGTTACGGCTCCTGCCCTTTACCTTCACCTCCCAAAAAATACATCTTCACCGTGGTATTCTACATCCCGGCAGAGGATATGTCAATGTCTGCAGTCAGGGACAACATCTTTAACACATGACGAGCCAGTTTGACCGAACACAAGAATTACTGTATATCACAGCTTTACAAGACTTTGCGCTTGACAGCTATTGGATATAGATAAAGCCAGTTGCATGCTGCACTGCAGTGAATTCCTGTAAATTTACTACGTATTTACATCAGTATTTTATAATAGTATTTGTCTCTCTGACTGTGTATGCTCAAGACAGGGGACTGGATTAAAGTGAAGATTTGATGAGTCCTGTTGGTTTGGTTAGGCAGGAAACTTGTCTAAATTAGCTTGTCATAAATACCATTACACAAAATTACAGTTCAGTTTGGTGCAATATAAGTAGATTAAAATAAAGTGAAGAGAACAATATTGCAATTGGAATGAACTGAGTATTTCTGAGTATATATTTAATGAGCTTCATTATAATATCATTGTAACTGGATCAAATTGGACTATTTAATTTAATGAGATTTAATTGGACTGAATTGAATTTTAATGGCTGGAATTATACTGTATTTATTTAGACTTCAAATGAATTTGTAAACTCTTAGAGTAAAGTGCCCTCTTGTTAACTATAATAAATAGACGGAATTAAAATGATGTGGAAAAGGGAAGAACAATTTCTTACTTTCTTGGCCATCTTGGTAGTACTAATCATTGTGTTTTAAAAAACTTGAACATTTGGAACATAAAATATTTGAATCTAAAGCTGAAAAAGTAGAATGTTTCAACTCAAAAATGAATATCAAATTCAGAAAAGTAGAAGTTCAGCTAATACTTTGGAGCTCTCCATGCCTCGACTTTCCTTTCTTTGAACTTGCCATGCAGTCTTCCTCGTTCTTAGTGCTTGATGGAAACATGTTTGATGCAGGAGACATGACTCAGCCAGCTATTCAAACATGTCCTCTACACCTCTATTCCATTTGCAGAGTTCTGCCCTATTGTCTTACTCTATATCTTTTCCCCAAACTGTCCTTCACCGTTTATACCAACACCTGAGCTCTTTTATAAAATAAAAATTACATTTTGGGTGTGATCACTATCATTTATCTGTGATAAAAGCTTTGGTAATTTTTCTAACTATGAAGCAGGCTTGGACGCTCAGGATGTCTGACTGTTCATACTTCATTTCAACAGTTCCTTTGGTCAATATGGTGTAATAACTGATAAAGGTAAAGCAGAATTATACTTTGAGCCAGGGTCATGGGATACATGGAGGATATCATATTGGTCAGGATATCAGTGATCCATGGTAGAAACTGACAATTTCTCCAGTGGATAACAGCTATACTGAGGTATTGAGGGTAAACTGTGAGCCTTGACACTGTACATCTGCAGAGGATTGGTGGGGGTCAAAAAGGAAGATTTGTGTCTCAGAGTGTGGGAGAGTTTGTAAGAAAGGAGATTAAAGCAGGGAGTGTGTGAGTATTCTATGTGTGATACAAAAATACACAAACTACAGTGCATCTCCCATCCAGAGTACAGAACTGGAACCATACCTGACCTTGGCATCCTTCCAAGCAGGGAGGCCACACTGAACATCTAACATTACTCTTGGGCTCCTCTTTCGCCTTCCTTTTATTTTAATGAGAGTACAATTAATAAGGAAATGGGCCAGCTTCCCAAAGGAGGATAGTACCTCCGCAATGGATGCCTTCTTTTGTCGATGGCTGTATTGAATTCCTCTAGTAGGCCACTGGGCCGTGTTGAAGTCCATCTTCAGTATCGCCCCACCCACCATCACACTGCTGTCTCTTGCTTGCTTCATCATCTTCCCTCCTGCTCGCAAGGTCTCATGGGCTAATCTGCGCCACAATACCACTTGATCCCCCTCCACTGTTGTTTCAAATGCAGACTGCACAATTCTTAATATTGATTCTCTGAGGAAGCATCGCCAGTTACTATGCATGCTTGGTTTATTCAATGATAGAGCTGAGGGAAGAGAGAACAGGGTCCCATACCATACTGCCCGTAATTGGCCTGTTGCATCTGCAGTGAACTTTAGTTCAAGGCAAATCAGTATCAGATCTTTGTTTGTGTATGAATGCATTAAAAGTCATGTCAATGGCTTGTGTACTTGAGGAGGAAAGAAAAAGATCAAAAGAAACAGCAGCTAATTAATCCTATACCCAGTTTCTTTTGTTTCTCAATCATTTTCTTTGTTGGTCAAATAAAGGTTGTATTGCTTCGCCTTGTTCTCTGTGTCATACAAATGAAGGCACCTGCACTTGTCTTTGTGCATATCTGGTGCTGCAACAATGCCTCATGCACCACAGACTCTAGATGATCATTAAGAACTTCTGGAAATAAAAGCAAAAGAAATGTGATGGATTGAACTATCACCTATATGGGTTTCATTTGCAAGAGTGTCTTCTTGCTCTGGTAACAGCAAGTCATTATGTTGATACCTCAATCAACTGAAAGTGCCAGTGTATCTGAGCCGGGGCAAAGGGAATAGCACTTCTCAGTGTGCTCTTCTGTGACCCCTTAAGCCACAAATTGCATGAGTGGAAGTAAACATTCAAAAGCTCCAAGAGAGCGTTAACCGAAACAAGATTTGCAGTAGTAGACTGACTGATGCCAAAAGCACTACAATGAAATCAACAGTCTCCCTAATTTGAAAGAGACTCAGAGAGACTTAGCTTGTGTTTGGATCAACACGCTGGTCAGTTGTTTTTATACTGGGGCTGGCACCAAACTACTTCTTAGATTCAAATTCAATTCAAATTTCAAAAAATATTTTATCTATTCCCAAACTGAAGTTACCTGAATGATTAGGGTTATTTAACTGCCTATGATACTTACTGAATCTTCCCTGTGGTCTGTCATCGCATCTTTTCCAACTAGTTTTAAGTCTAGCCCTTTTATGATTAATTTATTAAAAAGTTTTATAGTACTTCCAAACAGGGCCAATTGCATTATTTTGCAATGTAAACACAATATAGATGCATTATTGGTTTAAAACTATAAAAAAGAAAAAATGGGCTTCAGGTCAAGGAAATACTGGTGAGAAGATTAAAAAAAATTGTAAATTTGTAAATTTTTGCATTAGAATTTTTTAGTTAAAAAAAACTGATTAATGTTCCAATGTGATCTATAAAATATCTATAAAATAGTACAATGGGTTGGATTTTGGATACTCCAGGGAATTATTGAATGCCTATCGTTTTTCTTGTTTGGATTTATCTGTTCTTGTGCATGGACACAGGCAAGTTGGCCAATCTCATAAATATTTTCTCAAATCCAGGCAAACAAAAATTGATTAGTTTAAAGAAGAATACAAACATTCAAATGACTTTGACACGCTTAAGAAATGCTATTGATGCTACTGTCAAGGCTAATGTAGTGCTAATGCAGGCTACATTATTCACAAATATATTTCAACAGTAACTTTTTACTGAAAATCAAAACTCATTCCTGTTACAAAATGGTGACTTTTTGGACTTCACCAAAAAGGATGATATAAATTTTGGATGATATAAAGCGGGCTACGTCTCTTGTGACTACTTTGCACAAATTCTTATGTATTTAGTTCTATTTTAACTAATTCCACTTTTATCCTTTTTGTAGGATACAACTTGTTTTTAACATTTACAACAGACTTTGTCAATGCTGTTATATACTTGCACTCTAAAAGTTACAGGATGATTACAGACTAGACTCCTACTAACAGCCTGGCCAGTCATCCTAATTCATTTTGTCTTGGATACAAAGAATTAGCCTGGTTCCTCTAACTTTGATTTCCAGAGTCTGTACCAACGGACATAGAAGAAACTACTTCTACTACTGGATGCCACTAGATAGAGAATTGGTGAATAGGAGAAATGCCACACTCATTTCACAAGAGAAAATATTTGCAAAAAGAATGGATATGCCTGGCCACTCTAATACACAAAAGAATAGAGAGGAGTATTAACAGTTCTAATAGGAACTAATGCAGTCATTGATGAGTAGTGTCCCTTCCAATTGGCCTTAACATTTAAAACTGAATTTATTTAGGAGAACATAGATATCACATTATTATGTGCATAGGGCTTTCAAAGCTCCCCCTTTCAAATTGCTTTAAGCCATTACATTACGTCAATAATCATCTTGATCACCTAAAACTGATACACACTCAAGCGAACAATATGAAAGCATTGCTTTTCTGATTTTTAATTTAAACAAACACTGAAGAACCACAAGGTTTGTTTTGTTTTTTAAATTTATTTATGCTATTAAAACACATCAAATCCCAGTTGAGGCTGAACGGAAATGTTTCAAATTGGCTTTGATTTATGTGAGATGATATTGTTCCAATTATCTTTTGTTTCTGGATCTCATCTTGGATCATGAGATAAAAATGTACATTTTCACAAAGGGAGGAAAAACACACACCTGTTCATGACTGTAGTGTGTTATAAATGTCATCCTGAACTACATCTAAATTTTCTAACCATCAACAAATGCTATCAGAAGTGCATTTTAAAGGGAGTAGTTCTAATATGAATAATAAGCTAAAGTGTACACAGTATGGCTTTGAGGCATAATTAAATCATGTACGACTGCATTGAGAATTTATTATGTGGGTGGTTGGGGCAGTCTCAACATGTTTCACTCAAATCTGTGACTATGAAAACCTTAAGGTGGAAACAGTGAGCAGGGGGCCAGTCCTTCCACGCTGATAGCCATCATGTTATCTTCTGCCTTTTCTATCAAAACACCTGTGTCATTGCAAAGCAAAGGTGTAACAAATGAAAACATGTATTTCACAATGTGGTTTTGGAGTGGGTAAGGAAAAAAAGTGATTAATTTCACAATCTGAGCACACCAAACATAGCTATATTGTCTCTCTCCATGCTTTCTGGTTGCCCTTCCTGCTCCTCACATTCCGCCCACATCCTAAATTACTGCCTGACCCTTGCTGTTATGCAGTGTGGGAAACCCTGCGGTATTGAACACCCACCATTTTTGCTCTGTGAGCCGGTCTGCAAGGTTACTTAACAATCCTCCCTCTGGTTCTCCAGACACAACGGACGTGCAGTGCCCCATGCACGCGCTCACATTATGCAGTGTAATGTAAACTAACATCCACTGCCACTTGACCTTGCTGTCAATATCCGTCCTCATTAAACGCCATTCGGCCAGCTGCAGGTTCACTTTAAATGGCATCATTCAGCGCTTACCAAATTATGCCTTTGAATACACAGTGGGCCCAATCCATTTATTTGTAAGATATACACAGGTGGCAGTAGGAAGACCCATAAAACATACTGGGGTGTTTAACCCCACCCAACCATTCTTAATATACTGTCATTCATTCTTCATGGGTTGCAAGTTCTGACAGCGATTTGGCATTGTCAACCAGTAATTGTAGACGCCATAGGCGGCAAAGGCCATTGTTTTATTTCCCATATCAAGCAGGTATTGATTTTTTACTCATTACAAAGAGACATAAAACAAGAAGGGAATGTTTGAGCGCCATGCCAAACACCACACAAAATATATAACGAAGGAGAGTGAGCTGAAAGTCAAGGCAAAAAAAATCAGTTTTGATTTTTAAATTAAGCCTACTGGATTTATTTGAAATTGCAACTGGGAAATTGCCATTCTATACCCTGAAAGTAAAGAATCTGTAACCACTAATAAAAGAAAATTAGCATTCAGAATGTGGATAAAGAGTAACTTGGCTTCCCAATGACAGCTGTGGAGGCCAGCCTTAGGGTAGGTATAAGAATGAAGACATTTTACTACACCTGTAACACTATTATCTTTCTTTAGGAAGCTTTTTATGGGAAAAGCAATATTTACATAGAAGTAAAAGCAAAAAAAGGCCTTTATTTTAAAAAATAATATAATGAAAATACTTTTTAAAGTGAGAAAACATTTATAGAAAAGCTAAGCAATACAATTACTTAAATTGCACCTCTTCCTGGCAATAAATTTCTCTATCATTTGATTTACTCTGGCATTCAAGTTAGAAATCACCCTGCAAACTTTAAAGTAAATACTGTTATACCTTTTAAATTTCTTTTATCGCACTTCATCATAAGTGAGCAGGTTTTTAAGGCTTTTAACAGAGGTGATGGGGGAGGGCATCTCAGCAAGCCCGTTACATCCAAAAAGACTTATTTCACCTAAAACTAAAAAAAAACATGTAATGTTAAAAATAATAACAAAAACATTTCCAAGGGTGTTTTCAGACTGCATCCCTTGCAGAATTCAGCATCTAAAGCTTGATTTATGCATCTCCAACAAACTGACTCTGTTGTAAGGCAAATATAATATCCTCTCTGCAGAGCTCTGGACGCCCGTCCACCACCAAAACTTTCTGGCTACACGTCAGCTCAACACATCGCAACACAGATCGCAACCATAATCAAACATGCACTCATATGTCTTTTGAGTTTTTATTACAACCACAACATTTTAGTGGGACCTGCATTACCCAACCCCCAAGCCACTGTACTTTTCTGGGTCATAATCTTCTGCCAAAATTCCAGAGCTCATGAAATAGTATTCAGCCGAGCCACGGAGTTTAGAAGCCTTAAACAGGAAGTGCGTTGATGGCTTTGCCATTTAGTACACTGGTATGTGTAGTTGATTCCACATTCCAAAAAAACATTTTTAAGAAATATTTTCTGCTTTTGCAAAGGATTTCACAGTTATTCATATCCCCCCATCTAGTGTGAATGAGGTATATCGTTCTGCAAAAAAATGGCACAAAAGGCTCAAACATAAAAAAATGCACAAATGAATCTGTAACTAAGAGATTTAGCCAGACTTGCAGTGTGGATCGGGATTTTATTGTTAGGCTTGTTTCTTGGCCCGCTTTTGTAAATTTAAGTCTCTCACTACCCACTCGCGCTCCAAAGATACAACACCTCCAGTCTTGTTTTTGAAGATTTCACTGAACAAGATTTATTCTGTTTATTTTGACCAAAATAAAGGAGTATGGCTGTAATAACACCCTCAATTCACTTTAACACAACACAAACAGAGGTGGAAGTCATTTTCTCTGTCTAATGCCTCCGTCTAATGCATATAAAATTTACCCCTGCCCTGGAGTGCTGCATCTGCCCATGTTTTGCCGTTGCAAATGAATGATCGACATCCACCCTCTCCAAAAACCGCCTATTTTCCATGCCTCAAGTGGTATCTTGCAGTCACAACAAAACATGCCTCGGTAGCCTCAACAAAGAACTTTCTGCCATCCTGAAATATGAGCTCAAATAAATCATTTGTTTAATTAATTAAGCAAATTAGGCAAATCCAGGGATGCTTTTGCAGATCAGGTTTTGTGCCCTGGCACAAGAAGATTAATTAAGCAGATCGGGTACGGAACAGCGAGTGACATTGGAGTTGAATGCTCTTATTTAGCTGCATGAAGCTAACCTTTGCATCTTTGCGCTAATACTTCAACATGACCAAGTATGACCATCTGCAAACTGCGTGTTGGCTAGGACTCAACTTTGTGAGAGTCGTGTAAAAGAATACCGAGCAACATGAACAGACAAGATGAATGTCATTTTTTTGTACTCTCTGTCTTTCTTTGCCTCTTTTGCAGGATTGTCATTCATTCCTGACATTGTTCTCTGAGCTGCAAAAATGTATTGATGTTCATATAAACTGAACATATGCGTCAGGCACACAACTGCCTCTCCGTCTCATCCATCCCTCATTACATTATAGGCCCCTCCTCAACACCCCACCCCCCACCCCCGGCAGGATGAGATCTGCTTTCAGGCTTGATGTATGCACTTCTATCTGATCATGAAAGATGCATGTCAGACTTCACGCTTCCGACTCTTGGATGGTTTCTTGGGCTATCATCCATTATAGGAGCTATGTTTCCGATTCTGTGGGGTGGTATTAAGTGGAATGAATATAAAATCCTTCCTGGAGCAGTTTACATGCACAGAAACACATGATTAATGCGCTGCTCAGGTATGGCCGGAGTGTTTGAAGCATTACCTTTCCATTGTTATTCTCTGTTACTAAAACAATGACAGGTATGCGATTTACTTATTTTTCGACTCAGTGACAGCATCTGTCATGAAGCTTTTTATTAATCTTCGAAGACGCCTAGGTGTGCTCTCACACACAGTCATCACAGAAAACTACAACTTTTTGATTTTAAAGCTGTGACACGTGTCCAGAAATGTTAGTCATTTTGGTATCAGAAAATTATTCATGCAATAAATTACAAGGAGAGACACTGTAACCTTTATGTATGAATAATATGTGCATGTTTGTGCATTTTTCCTCATGCAAAAACTGGCATGCTTCTGAGGCATAGCTCGTTTCTGTTTGACACCAGTCCTCCTCATGTGTGCATGCTTGCGGCTGATTGTATACAGACAAAAGGGACCATAGATGCCAAAGTAGGCCAGCATCCCTCAGCGTACACATTAGCAGCATTCAGTGGTGACTCACACACAATGATATTATGTTGAGTATTTTCACTATGGTTCCTAAGCTGCAAAAGGCTTCCCTTGTAACATCTGGTTGTGTATGCTTCCAGCATTGAGGCTGATTTTGGTGTTAAATTGTTTTTCCTTATAAAGAGATCAAATTACTTACAAAGTCTCAACCACTTAATTTGGACTTGAATCCTCATATGTGGTTTCTTATTTGCATCCCAGAAAACCATAGCAGTTCAATAGTTAGTTAGCTTGATGCCACCAATTACTTTAAGATTAATATGTGATGGGAGCAGAATGATTGATTTAAGGACTGCTGTGATGTCGTTTTCCCACAGTTCAGTCCTATTTTTTTGACAAATCATGCATTTGCTTATAGATGACCATTTTCCAAATGAATCAAACAGCTTTTCAGATTAATTACTGTCCACCCCCACCATGTTCTCATGCCAAACTCATACAGGCAAAGGAAGGAAAATGCAACACTGCACTGTGGATGAGGGAAAAAAGAAAGCACTGAAACTGAGTACAGCAGATTTATTTTATATTTAGGTTAAAACATGCAAAATAAATTATTTTAAATAAAATGAATGTAAGAGGTTGTCCTGAGCCAAGGGCTAGCAGCGACATTTCTCAGATTCACAAGACAGTTTTGATATGTTCAGAACAGGTGCCCTACAACTGACTACTATTTACATTTTACTACTAAATTGTATCAGGTAACAAATGTCTGTGATTTTAATATTGTAGACTTGAAAGTTGTGCATTTCCCTAACAAAAATATAGAGACTTTAGTCTTTCATGAATTTAAAAACATGAAAAAATAAATTAACACATAGGCCCAGTACAATGCAGCCAAGTTTACCCAGCTCTGCTGAATTTAGTTGTGCATAATCCAAACATTTGCAACAGCTTTAAAACCATAGTGGGGAGTTATTAATAATCTTCAAGCAGGAAAAAAAATAGACATCCTTTTAGGTTTTCATAAACTGCTCAAATATCTGACTTAGTCTAGATTGCAGCCACTGTGTCCTTTAAAGTAGCCAAATGGTTATTTTTGGTGTAACCACCGGTCATACATGAAAGAAAAAAAAACAACAAAAAAACAAAAACAGTTTGACCATAAGTGTAAACATACACATGTGGATGTTAAGACAAAAACTTGTACAATTAATTAAGGCAGACCTACCAAGTTATTTACGTCAGTGGAAGTATTACCGCTTGCTAATCTTGATATTATTTTCAGGGTGCTGGCAGCTCAAAGGATGGGTGTTTTCTTGAAGAACAGTAACACTTGGAGGGGAGGCGAGTGCCAATCAGCAAACTTAAACGCTAGGTGCACATCTGATAAGACAGACTAGAAATGCATTTTAAAAAGTAGAAGCTACTTAACCTAGCTCGCCAACAGTAACTCTGTTTCCCATGAGGCTAGCTCATACCTGCAGCCATCAACATCTCTATTTCACACACAACACTGTTTTCATCCCCAATTTATTAAAGGACGGTCGGGAGGTAGAGGCGAGGGGGATCATATACTCTGTTATGAATAGCAACGTCTTAGTAGAAATTAGATCTCATGTTATTATCACTTTAAAAAGAATGCAAGCACGGGTGTCTTATTGCCTTGTGTACAAAAAAAATCTCACAATGTCTTAATTTGTACAACGCAGTGATCTCCAAAGGGAGATGGATGATAAAGTGGTGTCCCCTGAACTCTTTCTATTAGGCATTAAAGAAAAACTAGTGATGCCAGAGAAGAGTGCTATCATTTGCACTGGATGGTGCACCCAGTCATCGCCACTCTCTAGAGATACCACAATACAAAAACAATTCAATTAGCTTGAAATCCCCCATTAATGGTTTTTGCCATATCAAATTAACATTTTTATGGGCCATTGCCTCAGTCCCAACTCTTCCCACATCTAAATTCTGGTTTCACCCACAGCCAAAAACCCTCAGACCAACGCCATTGACTTCTTTTAATCTGAATTTAAATGACTTCATTTGCTTCTCCCTAAAACAATTCACAGAAGTCAGAGAGAAACAGCATTAAAACTGTGGTAGTTTCCGTTCAAACAATTGCAGAAAATCAATCTCCAGAGTTTAATGTAAAAAATTAAACAAGGTGGGGTTTTTTTTAATTTTCTTCTCTATTCGTGCAATTTTCCCAGTAGTGCTCATACAAAACCAAAGCAGTGTTAATTTTTCTTTGAAAGTAATTTCAGTCCAATCATTTTTCTGGAGAACAAAAGACGTAACCAGGAAGAAGAGAGACTGAACTAAAAAAAGACTGAAAAAAAATCCAACAAAGAACTAAATAAAAATAAAGAGCATGAAAAAGAAAAGTGTTCACAAAAAAGTTTCAGTGAGTCTAAAGGCTTAAAAAATATTACTAATTAGTGAGAAATAGGTGACAAAAATAAGATACAGTCTTATCATAAATAGATGACAGACTCTCACACCTGAAGAGCAAACTTATGAGATTATAATCTGGTTTGAAACCATGCCAATGTTTACCCTCACACAGACACAAATCCTTGATGAAAAACCTGCCTGATATAATGAGCCAGACTCACCCAGTGCGGCGGGCGCAAAGAGGCTGGCGAGGACTAGCAGGCGTGCGGTCCACATGGCCTCCTGCTCTCACCGCCTGCTGCTGAAAGTCCCAGATGAGATCAGTACTAAGTTTTTCTTTTTTTTTTTCTTTTTCTTTTTACTGGTAAACACTCCAACTGGGTGCTTCCTTTATGGCACAGTTCTCTCCACTGCACCAGTCTTCCCCAAAGACCACAAGTCCTGCTGCTCCGGTCCCAGAAGCTTTCCAAAATCTGTCAAAAGAAGAAAGAAGTGACGTTAGTTGTGGAGAAAGTGAACACCCATGCCGCAAATCTATGGTGATTCATTCTTTTACAGGAACAATAGAAGTGTTGTGTTTTCCAGTAAGATAAACAGCAGATGGGTGCACCGTGGCTTTACCATCCGTATGCACAGTCCTTATGGTATTTGTGGGTTTTGTGTCATCATCAAGTAGCACAGTGCAAGTTGCTCAATCTCCAGTCAACCGGACTCAAACTGGGTGTGATCAACCAAACACCAAGACGGTGTGAACCGCAAAATGTATTTTTGGGTAATCTGTTGTTGTTTGCTCATCGATGTGTTAACACTCACACCTTACCCATAATCACTCCCACAGAGAAATGAGGAGGGAGTGATGAGGCAAAAATTAAAAAAACTATGACTGTGTGTGCAGCATGTACTGTGCATTTATGTGTGTATGTGTGTATGTGTGTGTGTGTGTGTGTGTGTGTGTGTGTGTGT
>JAOWBL010000010.1:2651533-2680274 GCA_028564865.1 Zenarchopterus dispar
TAATAATAATAATAATAATAATAATAATGTATAGAAGAGGATTAGGGCCAGAGTATAAAAACAATGAAAGGGTTGACCTTTCTTAGTATTTATCTTTATTCTCAGAACTATAGGGGCTAAACAAAGATTTACGTGTCTTTTTGAGTATTCAAGGGCTTGGCACTTCTAAAATGAGAAAAGGTACAATTATCTAGTAACAATGTTTCACTTAATTTGGTGAACCATTTAAGAGTACATGACATAGATTTGATGAGTTTTGTTTTGCCTCTTTTTGATTCCAGTGGGCTTTCTAAGGCTGTTTAGTCAGCATCTCCATCATAGTAACTGGCTGCTGATTTCTGTCAGTGATGTTTGTTGTCTACAATTAAAGATGTACTAAGGAACTTTTGCGATTTCTTTTTAGCTCAGTGGATCCGCCAACAGATGTAGAAGTTGAAAGCCTTTTATAATACCTGAGAATTACTGTGGGGTTTTTTGTCTTGCTTTGGTGTCTCTTATTTTCTTTTGAGTCAATCGCCTTCTTCCATGATCTCCACTATAGCTTTGCAAGCTTCAACCGTATTAATATATGGGAAAACGACAGTTGTTTTCCTGGTGGGAAAACAACCATTTTCCCACCAGGATTGTTTTTTGAAGTTACTTTGGATTGTTTTTTGTTCATAGCAGGGTTGGAAGGGCCCTATCTAGACACCACTTCCTAAAAGTATGCAAATATACTTACAACTAAAATTGAGCCTGATGATATTTCAATACGAACAAAAGTCCTATGTGTTATTTTAACTTTGTTTTTGTAAGTTGAATAACACAAACCTTATATTTTTCTTTTAGTTAGATTGATCTTGTGTGCATTGTATTAAGATGCATTGGACAAACCTTAAAAAAAAAATTGACTGAAGATCATTTCACCTTATGCAAAATGAAGTTTTCCATCAGAATTTGGGGCAAGATGGAAACAGCTGTTGTGGCAACTCCTAAAGGGAAATCCACACTATTTGGTCAAGTAGTGAAAACCACATACAGTGAGAACTAGAAAAATCTATGACACAGGATTCATCATCATAACAGAAACTTGGTGGCTGCGATGTCTCTGAACAGTTGACTTCTCTGTTTGGCGTTCCTTCATTTGTTATCTGGACTTTGTAACAAGAAGTTGGCATGCAATGCTCTAGCCAAAGTCCGCCAAGTCTGATGCAGACAATAACCTTCATTTACAAGCCATTTGGATCATGTCTAGGAAATTTCAAGGCTGCAGCGCTTGTGAAAATGACTAATTCACATCCTGTAGATTTTGAGGCTGTGAACTGGTCAGACACTGAATTACCAAACATGTAATTCATTCCTATTGATTAACAAAAGTGTTTGACTGCAAGACATTTTGTGGTTTTCAGAATGGACAACATATGTCCAACGAACAGTTTCAACCCACAGAAAGCTTTCTGACTAGGAGCCATTAAGCTCACAATGAAATATAATACAATACACACCCTTCCGTGTGTGAAACTACGCCAAACCCGAGCTACTTTTCTAATTACCGGTGTCATTTTTCGGCACAGCCTAAACTAATTTGAATCCATGCTTGGAGGACATCTGTTCAGAAAATTCTCCATTTATTTTAGTATTTGACTTTTGCAGATCTCAATTTCCTTCCATTTGGAGCCCCTCCCTCCCAAAACTGCATTTGCATAATTTTCCAATAGACACTTCATTCCCTGCCAGATTTGAGAATTGTTGGTGGAGCGTGAGGTGGGGGAGGGAGGCTTGAGGGTGGAGGATCACAAACCGACACACACACAGACAGTCAACAACAGCAATTTCAGCTCAGCTTCTGAATCGGGGGTGCAGCAAATTCCAGTGTCAATAACACAAATCCCAATGGTGCATGCATTTCAATATCATTATCTGATGCTGAGCCAAGTGCCCAGAATATAATAAAATCTTAAAACATGAATTGCACAGCAACCCTGTTGACGCAAATGCGACGCACATTCTCAACGACTGCATTTATATGTATATAGTGCTGCATGCACTCAATACAGACTTGATTACAATGTTAATTCTCCCTCCCATCTGGTCCTGCATGTCTGTGTTAGAGTTGTTGACCAGAAATTGCTATATTGTGTCGAGGTGGCGTAATGACTGTTGTATGAGTGGCAAGGATATGTTGTGAATGGTCTGGAAATGAGATGTATGACTGTCACGAGGAACCGCAGCGGTCACTACCACAGGGAATTCAAATGGCTTCCACCTGGAATCCACTCACAGGTCAATTAGACGCAGAGCAGGAGGGGAATGGCATCCAGAAAGATCCAAGGGTCTGAACAGAAGGCATGTGTTCATATACTGCATCAGTGGTCTCTAAATGTACGACTTGCACATGCAAGTCAAGTCATGGGAAGGAGGGGAAAACAAATACTAAGAGGTTTTTATTAAATGTGCCGTGATATCTACGGCCATTCAATACTGCATCACTTTTTGCTCAACAGGCTGTTTATTCATTTATTGTGGATAATAACTGAGTAAAAACAAGCTGAAAGCTCTTTAGACGATTTGCGAGTATAATTTTCCAGAGCAGCAGCTGCATAATGGAAAAATTAAGTACAACAGCAAAAATAAACAGTTTTTTATTAACAAGTTATTATTTCAAACCATTTCTAATGTCTGGAGACATTTTGACCAACATCCAGCAGATTTAGCTCCTTTTTCAAGGACATAATATGACATTCAAACCCTGAATTTTCCCTGCTTCCTTTGAAGTCTGAGATACTGAAGACATGATACAAATCAAGATAGCAGTTTACAGAGCAGCCAAACTAGGATATGAACTTTGACTATATCCATTAGTGATACACATTTCTGCATGGTTTGGGACGTCATGATTTATGGTTTAAGAGTCTAACAGTCAAAGCTAATTACATTGTCACAAGCTTAGCTTAGGTTAGTGTTTAACCTCGTGTTACACCTCTGTGTGACATAGGAAAGTCACATGACCTCTTAATCCCTGTAGCACTCGGCACAGGCCTGTGGTTTAACCTGCAGCCAAAAGGATAGTTGATGATTAAGCTAACCTTAATCGATTTGGTTGAAGGTTGAGTTAAAGATCTTTCGCAGAAGAATTTTCTGCTATTTTGCCTAAAATGACATAAGAAAGTTGCAGAGTTCCCTGCCTCAACACTAGAGGCTAGCTCCAAAACTGACTCAATCTTCACTGACCATCACGTTAAAATGTCCAACTTTTAAGCAGAACTAAACATGTTTCCAGCCTGCTTCAAAAAACATTTTGGTATCTAAAGCTGGATTTTACATTCAGGACAATGACACACAGGTAAAATTATATAAAGCGACAAATTGTATGTACAATCAAGGGTGTGGTCTTTTGATTGACAGTAGGCACAGTCAATTGCTAGCTACGATCTCTTTTGCTACTTAGCACTGAGCACTGTTTTGACTTCTGAGATATGACTAAAGACCCAATGGTGTTAAGTCATTCACATTATAAAGAGAACATTTTGATTTCTTGGTACAAATTCTGTGTTTAGATTTGCATTACATTTGGTGATGATTTGATGCAATAGGACTGACAAGGAGGGACTGTGCATTTTCACGTTTCTTATGGGAGGGTAGAGCAACTCACTTTGCCCAGCTATGTTGCCCCCATTTTGATTGGAGTGTGGTGTGTGAATTTAATTTTTGGCTTCAAATTACACATTGCTTCATAAACAAATACCTCTGTTACAAAACTACACAATTATTCAAATTATAGAAGTTCATTTTTTAAGCCAAAAATCCTCCCTTCCCTTATTGATATCACTGTAAACATGTAATTCTAAGATAATTTAAAATTTCCCAGGTATATTTGGAAACACTATACTATACAGTTACTCTTAGAAACAAACCAAGGCAATAATCGAATTTTTGAACATGCAGGGAGAAATGATTCACTGCTCTGCTGACAACACTTGAAGACCCTTTTACTGAGCCTTAACTGTTGACATTTCAGTCACAACAAGTCTATTAGTGGAGGCTGTTTTGCCTGTTATTGTGTGAAATGCCCCAGACCAAGCACCGTTACTCAATGTGCAAATATCAATGTGGAAGTGTGAACTAAAAATCAATGCAGCAATTTATTGTGTTATTGACCCAGCAGCACCAAAACTGTAAGTGATCCTTTCTTTGTCAAGATGTCTGTCTTGCTTATCATTGAAACTGAATGTTATTCAAACTAAAGTAAGGACATTCAGTATATGAATATATAAGGGAGGAAATTGAAAGTTAGGTGTTCCATCATTAATGCATGTTTCCAAACTTCAATAAAGTTGTATAAAGTTCATTTAAACAAGAGTGGCCAGACATGCCAATCACCATGTGCTCAGAGTTGCACTACATTCACAGCTTATTTTTATGCTGCTTTGACCTGGATGAAGATGAATCAGCTTAACTGAAAAGGCTCACTCAAAATAGTATTTAAATGTGGTGCATTGATACAAAGTACTCAAGGATGACATTAAACACCTGAAGAATGTTGGTAAAGCTAAACTAAACACTTGAGCAACTCCAGACTTGTCCCTTTTGGTCAACAGCAGTCCATTCCTCTGCTGAACCAGACCATCTTGTTCACCTCATGTTTGACTAACATCCAAACATAGTTGACACAAAAGGTCAAGGGTCACTGTGGTGAATTACTTTGTGGGCTCCTTTTTTGTGTTGTCTAGAAGCTTTTAGAAAGGCGGCTGGCTGAAAAGTAAGAGATCCTCTCTTGTCGAGACCTCAGTGACCTGGCTTTGGACTGATCGATTAGCGAGCAAGAGCAAACTTGCAAATACCTTCTGTTACACTCAAAGACTGGCTTTTCAACTCAAACATACTGGGGAAAGAATGCAAGCACTGCAACATTGCTACTAGAAACTCAAAAAACTAAGAGCTATAAAAGTTATTAGTTGGTTTTTCCTCACTTGACAAGAGCCTATGAACCAATTCCATATCATTATCATCACTAAAAAACAGAAGTCTTCCAAGCTGCCACCTTCCTTTTCCTCCTGTCTTCTTCGAGTTAAACCTAATGTAAAAAGGTGCAGAGATGGCCATCTATAATTAAGAATCATCGTGTTTTCCCAGGCTATTGAGAAAAGGTGCCTGCTGCAAATCAAAGCATGAAAGACTTGTATAGAGAGCTGTTGGCTGGCTGCTGCGGGGACCAAAGTCCTCACTCAGACTAGCACAGAATGGATTTTGATGAAACTCTGATTGGTCTGGGCAAGCATCCTCATGGGGTATAGCTCTGGACAAAGAAAGAAACACTTTCCTTCTACGTCGAGGCAATACCTCTCATGTCCGACAGATCACAGCTGGTCTCTAGTTCCCTGGTTTTACTAGAAGGACTATACCAACCTCAAACTGAAGGACCACTAAATTTCACAAAATCATTTTCTTCTTTGGTCTCCTCTCAGTATACTTTTGTTTCCTCTGCCCACATACACAATACTTCATACTTGTTCATATAGTTCATATTTCTTTACTGGTGTTAAGAGGAAAACAGTGCATTGCATAAACTCACTCAAGCTAATCAAGTTCATATGTAATAGTCTTAGCAGTGGGAACTTACATGCTGTGCCTAACCAAAAAAAAAAAAAGCCATTTAAGATGTACTGGTTTAATTTCACTAGATGCTGACTAATTCTAATTAAGCCACTTTGTGTGAAGTACAAATCTGCAAACACAAGGGATTTAATGAAGTGATTTGGAAACCCACAAAGAGAGAACCACATTGACACAATGTTGATGCTATCAATGGTTTTTCTATTAGAGGTGGATATTTAGCTCATCCATTCAGATAGTACCTGCAGTATGCTAAAAGGGGGGTAGGTGAGGATATTCAGATGTGTGCATGTGTGCTTTTGTGCCTTTATGCACCCAAAACACTCTTTTGGGGAGCAGCATGAATACACACACACCCACCCACATACTGATAACCTTGCCCACTGTCTCTTGGCTGAGCAGCAGAACATGTTTGGGTTGGACTCTGTAGGCTATCTCTCTGAATCTAAAAGTGGAGTGCTCCTGGGGCGAGGCGGCCACATTACAGATCGGAGGTAGTTAGCGAATGTCAAAGTACAGGAATGGACTGCAAACTATGGCTTTTATAATGCTTTGATTGAAACTTACACACACACACACACACACAGACACACACACAGTGGATTGATACAGGCCGCTACATTGGACAGTCTATTACATGAAAACCCTTTAGTTCAAGACTGGAAAATACACAATATAGATTCAAATAAAGGGCTTGGATAAATGGACCTGCAGGGCATAACAATAGCAGCACAATGCATAATAATAGGGTTTGCAGCAAGCTCCTCTCTAGGAAATGTAATGTGTGTTTGTTGGTGGCTTGAATACAACAGAGAAGAAAGAACAAGTGTACACAGTCTTATTCCTCAACAAATACTTACACGGTTGTTCCCTGAAACTTGCTCACACCCCCAACTTTTGCTCTCTTGCCCATTCCTATAAAACACACTCAAAGTGACGCAACAAAAAATAATCTGAACCTGTGAATCACATCTAAGCCGTACCTGCACTCTAGCGTAGTGTCATTTGTCCACTTATACAGAGGCAAACACAAGCCTGACTCTCTCTCTTTGCAGAACAGATAGGAACGGAGGACTCGGTAATTACTTTCGACTTTCCTGAGAGCAGCAACCAAATATGTGAAAATATTGTGGAGCCACTGAACACAGTCTTGTTAATGAGAATACCTCCTGTTCATGTTGATGGTGGTACAACAGAGAGCTTTCAGTTCATGGACTTTTCCTGATCAATGCTGAACATGTCAATACAATCTTCGAGAGTGATCAATATTTACTTTGGCCAAATATATTGCTTCAAAAGGTTCAAAAGACATATCATGTCAGTTTTTTTTTTAACTTAAGTCATATTTTTTTCCCTTAATTACAAGGTTTTACAAGCATTTTACATTCAGTCTTTAGCTCAAGGGGGACTTTTAGACCAGGCCAATCAATAAGGAGCTTCTCTTTTCATTTTTAACTCAAGAATCCAAAAATCATGTGTGAGGCAAGTACCCTATACCCTAACAACCAGTTAAACCTCATATTTGAGGTTTAACTGATAGCTTTCACTCAGGATCAATTTGGTGACCTAAACTCAGCCACATATCCATATCTGCATTTTTTATTTTAGCCTTTTTTGGGGGCCATAACTTAGATCAGGTCAACCCACCAAATCACAGATCATCCATTTGGAACTGTCTCAAAACATGCTCTTTTATTTTGTTTTCCATCTGTTGCTTAAAACTGCCACTTTAGTTTCTGTGTGACACAGATATCAGAAGTTAGCATACCAACACACAGACCAAACACACCTGCATAGTCAGCGGGTTCTGTTAATTTTAGCTTTTATCTCAAAATGCTGAAATGTTACATTGCAACCTTGCTGTTAAGAACTCGTAAATTATGTGTTATTTTACCCAATAGGACGGCCTGGCATTTCACAAAAATCTCCCTTGCGTATTTTTTGTAAAATGCCAGGCCACGATCTCTATCTAGCTTCCCATTTGCTTTAAACTCTTACTGTCAAAACGTTTTAACCACAACCAAATCATTGTGACAACAAAACCAATAATAAAGTGCTTCTTTTTGTATCGCTGATGAGTCTCTTTGATCTAAAACTCCCTCAGACAGAACAATATTGACTCCATTTCTGGGGAGTCCTGTCAGCCACCTCAGTGAGGTGCCAAAAGCTCAGCTGCAGGGGATTTTCAACCCTTCCCTTCTTTCTCTTTTCATTCTCCTCATTTCATTTTTGTATCAATCCAACACTGGAATGTTATTCAACCTGCACAACAGGCCATCAGGCGTGTGTGTAGGGAGTGTAGGGGGGCACCTTTAAAGCAAACTCTGAAACTCGATCTTTCCTGGTATCCCTTTCACAATTCCCTCTCAAAATCCCCAACCCCCATTTTGCAGTCAAACTGAGCAAAGATGTTTTTTTGCTTTTATGCAATAAGTGCAAAAGAATCTATTTTAATGCCAAAATCTTTCTTTTGACTTGGACAGGGAGCAAAGAGGGGTCTCTGGGACTCTCCGGGAGTCTGGCACAAAATTCCTGGACCAGTTGGTTTCAACACAGGGGAAGTCTGGAGAAGGGGGGGGAGTTTCTGCTCTGACACACGTCCAATACACACAGCTGATGCCTTAGCCTGGCAAGTCTAATAACATCATCTGTGCAAGACAATTCTGGTGGATCTCATATTTATTACCCAATATGTCCAGCAAAAAAGATAGAAATATTACAACTACAGCCAGCAGCACAATGCTCATGTTGAGAATTCTGTGTGTATAGTTCGACCACTCTTGGCAAAAATAAAAACTTCCGCACAGCTAGCATAATTATGGTTGTCTGATTAACAGATTAACTTCGAACTCCCAGTAGGGAGGCTGTCTTCCCTCTAAAAACCTGTTAGCATCTTGAATTTGAAAGCTTCATTAAATTTGATGGATAAAGATGAAAAAAATACTAATTCGACACAGCCAATGGGGAGAGTGAAAGTGGTCTACTTGACTCATAGAAATTTAAGAATTTGGAATAGAAGCTGACCTTAATTTTATTTTATTTTATTTTATTTTTGGGAGATCTATAAAGTAGTTCCACATTAAGTAAATTGGATATGTTTTGTATGTTTTACATAACCTTAAAGGACAGGATAGGGTCGTCATTGTTGTTTTCTAAATTCCTGAAAATCTCATGGTACAACCAACATTAGCTAAAACCCCGCTGATAAAACCTGGAATTAAAATGCATCCTTAGAAATCTGATCACAAGTGGCAAGTGCTGATACAATGTCTGATCAGTCAATAGATAAACCAAGGTGGTATGGGACACTTCTGTCCACATTCTCATTATAATCTGAACAGGAAACCTTCCTGGGACAGAGTCACTTACTAAATTAAACTAAACTAAAGCGATTACTTACTTGATTTTGGAAGCACACTTTGGATCAACAACAAGTTACATCTTGTTATTTCCAGCTGTATGCCTTATGGATTCAAATGAAAGAATTTGGTGGATACAAGCAAAAATGTCGTGAATGATTATTTGCATATTAAATGGGATCACTCAAGGTGCATTTAGGTATGCATTTTAATGCCAGGTGTGATGACAAGCACTAAGTGCCAACTACTTCTGATCAAATTTCTCCAGATTTATGTTAATCCTAGGTCTGAACTGGGCCTTCAATGTGACTTAGAAAATGAAACTTCTAGCTGTTTCAGTGAAAAAATTCATCATGTCTATATCCCATCCAGCTTTGTAAAGGAATTATTTAGCTCATATAAATTACACAACTTTCTTGCCATAAATGCTCTCTATACTATAAGTACACTGCAACAACAAAATCCAAGTGATCCTTAATTCATCGTTATATGAACATTTGACAAACACATTATTCCCTGTCTATTGCTCTAGTTACATTCCAGAACCCCCGTGATAGATAAAAATCTGTGATATAGGGAGACCATATAGAAAACATTTTGTTTTATAGTTTAACACTAGAGCCGCTGAGGCAGTCTCATGGACGCTTGGTATTTTATTATGTTAATAACTTTTTCTAAACAATGTCTACAGGTCTGTCACTCCCCCGACTTTTCCTAAATATGTGCATTTTATATTCTCTGAAGGTTTGAATATATTAAAATAAAATACACACGAGTTGTGAGCACCTATACCTTGGACCATCAAAGCTGTAGACTGCCATCATTTACAGTGCAGGTAGTTCAGTTGCAGCATTATTACTACATTGGAGATCATTACATTTCATTTTTGAGGGATGTTTTCTCAGGTCATTGCATTTTTTACTCCTCATTTTATCCTTGTTTTTATCCCTGTATATCCTGACCTGAAAAGGGGAAGAAGCAAGAGGATCTCCATTTTACTAATCAGATTTGGAAAACTAGCAAACACACACAAAAACAAATGCAGATAGAGGATAAAGGAAAAAAAGGCTGTACGCTGTAGAAGAAACTTTGCAATTTTTGCAAGAAATGAGCAAGGGAGTGATAGAGGAGAAGTTTGGGACTTCACTGAGGACTTAATTGATGAGAAACTCTCCAAATCTGAGCTGGAACCCCACAAAAAAAAAAAAAAAAGTCCACTGTCCACTGACCTACAATGTCCACGCAAGGTAGGGAGACTTTCTACACAGGCATTATTTTTCAGATTAAAAACTGATTTCATAGCTTGAATTTCTGAAATGACAGCAACAAATAAAGAAATTTACGCTGGTTCTCTCAACGGTGGAACCACCAGCTGCTGAACCAGAGTCAGCTGATGTCTGCTTCAGCTCTGACATCATGACAATGAAAAGATCTATAACTATTTTTATTATACATTTTAATAATTTATTAAAATAATAGCTTTTGTGGAGTTCATGCTTTACATACATTTACATACATAGAAAAATGCTTATTTTAGTGTAAAAAAAACAACAACAAAAAACTGTAAAAACCCATAACAACATGATCACTGTAAACAGCTGATCTCTACAATATAGTGAGGGTTTAGTGACAGAAAAATGCACAACATACTAGGACCGCAAAAAGTGAACCGCAATATAGTAGGGGATTACTGTACTAAAAATGTTTGTGGAAAATAAGACAACCATCAAAATGATAATATATATAAGAACAGGTCTTCACAACGGCCTGGCACCAACCTAGTAAGCAATACGAGATTACTGTTCATAAAAATTTATAAAACCTAATTATTGAGATTTAAAAATAAAAAGACAAATCCACAATTTTCAAAAATAACCAGTCTGAAAATACAATTATAATACATATTGGATTGACTATTTAATAAATCTGACATATAAGTTTCAGTTTTATGAACAAGGAAGCTCAACTTTCCTCTACTCTAAAGCCTTAAATATCACAATAAGGTTAAAAAAGGGGGGGCTTACTAGGTTAGGTAAATATAATTATAATTATTATTATAATATAATTTAATTAGGTAAATATAATCAAAGATTAACAACCCATTTTACACTGCAACACAATTAACAAGAAAAAAAAATGCAAAAACCATATGTGGAAAGACTAAGTACAACCTTACTGCTTCAATGGTTTTTAAGAGGTAAGTAGCAACTTGTACTTCTAATCAAGTACATTTGTTTAACTGGTCATCAGCAGGTGTGAGCACCTCCATAAAAGAGAGGTTTATCAGTTTGCTGGGCCAGAGCTTTTTGATGTATGTTAACAGAATAACAAGGAGGACAGACATAAGTGATTTTGGAGAAGCCAGTACTCCTGCCCATTATTCTGGGAAGACTTATAAGGCCATTTCCAAACAATCTGAAGTCCAACATTCTAAAGGCATAAAGAGAAAAAAATTAGAGGAAAATAAATGACCCTATTGGCAAAAAACAACTTAAAGCAAGATTAAGTGCAGACTATCGCATCATACTCCATATAGATTTGATGTAAATTGATATATCTTATAATACTAGCATAATCACCCATCCCTATGTCAGATCATCTAATGGCTCAAGAAATTGTCAAAATAAAATACAAAACCCACATTTTGACCTTACAGGCCTCAGTTAGCATGTTAAATTAGCTTTAAGACAACAAAATAAGTCTTAGAAAATGACTTGAGCATGGCTCGCTTAGGAGAAGAAAACTTATTTTCTCTCAAAAGAAGCAATGTTTTCTTTTTCACATAGCTATACATGTAATTGTAGTTGATCTGGTTCAGTTCAGATGGCACCATATGCAGTGCTATCAGAAATATTAGCATCACTTAATAGTAAGCAATAGTTCCCCAGACCAACCTCTCCACACACTACTATTGATAACCTTGATATGAATTATCTATGGTGTTAACAAGTATCATTGTAATTAAAAGTTAAAATGCATTCAGCCCCATGGTGCTAAATTCAGGCTGACTTGAAACAATTTGGAGTGGTAGCTTGAGTTCAAATCCCATACTGCACGCTAAACAAAATGAACTCTGGGGATCAGAGGAAAACAAGACATCAATGATGAAATAAAGTGTATTTTTTTAAAAAAGGGCAAGGCAATTCAATCCAAGTAATTCTGAACTGGAAATCAGGCTGCATCGCAGTATGCTGGGTTGTTGTAATGATTACTCTAAAAAGTGCCACCAAGACATTTTGCACAAATCTGGCTTTCATTGTTTCAACAAATCACAGCTACTGAGTCTCAGAAAAGATTGATGATGGCAACATCTATTACGGTGCTCTGTTTTTCTTTTGTTTGAAGTGCATGAACAAAACTCCCAAGAGCGTGAATTGCAATCATGTCTGCTCCAATCGCTGCTGCCTTATCTGCATATGAGCAGCATCTACTTTGACCTCACACAGACTGCCCATAGCTGAACCCAGCATTAGCCCAAATACATTTCCTGTATGTGTATATTCCCACAGCTACTGCAGTTTCATGATATCAATAGTTGCACAAATTGGATACTGAAAATGAGGTGCCATGATAATTAAACCTCTTTGGAATAAAAATAACACAGATAGTCAAGTGGTGAGCAACACTGCAAAGCCAGACACAGGCAGCAACAGCACACAAGACATATTTCACGACTTTCTCAACAGACAATCTGTCAAAAGCACGATCTGTCACCATGATGGAAAGACCACACGGTGAATGGAGTAACACAGGGAAACGTCCTCTGTTCGGTTTCACTCTTCAAGTCAATACCTAGACTAAACAACACCTCAGAGATCAGAGTTGATATCCACGTGTTAACGATCAGCACAGTGGGTTTTATTACTTTATGAATTTCAATGATTTCCATTGAATATAATGAGAAACAAATCAGTTGTCTTTAAATTTCAAAACTATTATAAGGCAGTTGTGCATGTACAAGTGTGATTAGAAGTGACTTAAACTTCTCCATGTTTTTTTTTGACAAAAAGGGCAATTAAACTTGGTAGCAGAATGTAAAATTTAAATATAGAAATCTGTTAGACAAAATGTGATTAAATTCTATTGAAGAGTGTTGTTCGAGGTATTTGCACAGGGGTAGCAAGAGAGAAGCAAACTGGTGGACTGTAGACAGATTCCAAACAGTGTAATATAGTTTGATTATCAGTTTTAGAAAGATAAATATTCATATTTTATAACAATATCCAGCAGTGCCTTCCCATTTTGACGTTTAATACAAAACCATAGTTTTTCTTTTTCTTTTTCTGGCCAGAAATCATACAGCCATCGAGGAAGCTGCCAGTTGTCAAGCAGTCAGGTAAAAATCAATCAATCTTGTCTGTTTTTTGTCCATGACTCGCTGCTGTCGGTTCCAGACCTTATAAATGAGATGTTACAGCCAGTAAACATGTTTTTGAAAATAAACATTTTCCCTGAAAGAAAACACAGTTTAGAAGGCACTTCAAAAACCAAGTTTATGATCCGGGCTTTTAAAGTCACCAGAATTTTGAACCATTTCACTTTGTTGATTTTTATGAAAGAATGAATTGTATAAACTCACTAATAATTTAACAATTTTGACATCCCTGGGTCTTCTGGTAAGCTGCTTCAGTGAAATACTACTTCTTTGGGCTCCTGTAAAATGGGCTCCTTCAAAAACATGATCAGTCCTAGATGTCATAATCAATGTCAAGTTTACACCCTTTTTGTGGAAGTGTACGGTTCAGAAGCTTGAGTAGAGACATCCTATAAGTATTGCAACCAGCAAGTTAAAGTGCACCAGGTTTTACTCTGACAATTTAACAAAAATGTTATAAATGCATACATGAAGGATGCATTTAATACTTTTTTTTTTTATTGAGAGACTCATCTTAAAGCAAACTTAAGCGACCTGATCACTCAGACAAAAATCTGGTTACTGCAAAAATCACATTATGCAAAATCAGGCAATCCCTTAACTGGATTATAGTAGCTGGGTTTCTCATTATTATAATGAATCGAGTGGCAAAAGAAAGCTGCCTGCAACCAGGTTACTTCAGAGCATGTGCATGCATTCAGAACAGAATGGTAGACAGACATAGCAACAGAAACTAAGGGCAGGGTATGAAAACCATAGCTCTGCCCGAAAACGCTTTCCCTTACTTCTTTTCTTCAAAGCCAGATTTTCTCTTTTTCAAAGTTTCAAAATGTTGTGTTGCTCCCACACAGCTATAATTATAACACAAAAGGTCCACTTGGCAAAGTACAAGTATATCTTCATTCACATGGCACCGCAGCGACAGCATGACCTGCACACAAAAACACCATAGCACTGTCATGGAGCCAAGGTCTGAAACTTGGCTCGTGCCGCACGCTAAACTGAGTGCAAGAGGCATGAATGTACATCTGTGTTCATATGGAGTTCGTGCATAACAAGTGCTAAGTGCATTCATCAACCTCAGGCAAACATATTGACTAATGATGTCTTAACTCTGAGCTAGAGTTGCAAATGATATTTTCCAGAAAGGAAAAAAATAACGTGTCATATTTGAGCGATTGAAAATGAAATTATATAGAGCCTGAAGACTTTCACTGTGCCCCCTTCCACATTCACCCATCCATTTATTCATTATTGTTTTCTAATAGGGTAGCATGTTCAGGGTCACATTTTCAAACAGTTATGGAATAAATTACATCATTTACGTGAATAAGCAGAAACGAGGCAGAGAGCTTTGGCAGGGTGGGGTTAAACTGTTTAAATATTAATACAATGCCTTGTCTGCTGTATGACACTTACCCTTCTGCTGCACAAAATATAAATACAACAGACGTTGTTCAAGTATGAGAAATGAAGCACTTAAGACAACTGGAGTTTGAGGGGTTCAAAGTACCATATGGCTTGATATCAACTTTCAGAAATGTCTGTAAACCTGATGGACAAGAGCGATAAACTCAAGCCATCTTTAGTAAAGAGAAAAGAACAGAGCTCTAGGGAAATTTATCCTCAAGCTACTGCCTTCAGTTTTCATGTTTTTTCCTCCTAAAGACATCCGCAAAGGTTATGGACATTTGCTCATCTCTCTGGAGCCAACTTGGTACCGCTTATCTTCTAGCAAATGTCCCGGCAAAATAAAGTCTGGCAGTCAGCATCCTCCATCACTGTCTCCACCCAAGATTGCATTCACTGGGATAAGTTTTAATTTATAGCATCATGATATATCGCGTTTTGAAAAAAGCAATTGTTCCAAAATTGCTAAAAAAAAATAAAGAAAAAAAATTGTGCTGTTTTAATTATATGTGTGATATATCTCAGCTAATTAATGATGGTGGAGGTATCCCTTTAAGCTAGACGTAGTATGGAGGAACACAACTTCTCACCTCCCTGTGGCGTAAAATGTGGTTGGTTTTCATAGTGGCCAAGGCAGAGGAATCACAAAAAATAGTTTCAGTAAGAAAAAATATCCACAGCGACACAACGTACAGTAGGAAAGCAATCTGAAATGAAACATCCATGCCAGGGGAGGCAATATATTCCCTTTGTGAATGCATATCCCACCGACACATCTTTATCTGATGTTAATATAGATGTATTCATAGTCAAGTTACAACAGACAGCTCTTTTGTTATGTGTCCATTTGAAACTCTAAAATCTTGGCAAAAACCCTGTCTTTGGTGCTGTTTGCTAACCAAGTAAAGCTTGATCTGTTTTTCTTCAGGATTAAAAGAAAAAAAAACAGCTCTATTTTATCATGTTTGTACTTCAGTCTCAACCTCAACTGTGAGAGAACATGAAGTGGACAAAAAAAAGAAATTACGTAGTTTAGAAATGTTTGTTTTATTTATTTTTGCTCTCACTTAATAAAACTTTTTGAAGGTCAAAGAAAAAACACTATTGTAAAATGACCTTAGAAGGTCAGTTGTGGTGCAACTTCCTTCCAAAGCACTACCCTTTTATCGTCTCTGCAGTGGTTTCCATACAAATAACACACTCCGCTGGGTTATTGATTGGTTGCATGGATGGTAACAGCAGGTTTAAATGGAGACACTAAGTCTGCATGTTGAGAAAAGTAGTATGAACTGATGACTTTGGTGTGCTTAGAAACATGGCCCATTTAAATGTGTCTTTAGGGTTGAGCATAGCTATCAACTCCAGCAGATCACGATTCTTGTATCTCTTCAAATTGAGGTCTTTTTGTTCTTTCATTGCAGCACCGAAGCCTAAAACTCTGTCCAATATTGTAAAAATAAATTATTCTTCCAGGATGTGGCTAAGCTGTAAACAGCTTATGCAGTGATTGTCTTTTAAAAAACAACCAAAAACTGCGACAATAAGAAGAAAAGATGACATAATCACATTAAATGTCCTAGCAATTTTGTATAGCACATACGAGAACAGAGAAGCTTGCCATTTTATATTTAAACTTCACCAAAGACCAAAAGAACACGCAAGAGAGCCAAAAGCTTATTATTCAAGCTTGATATTTACTTCCAGAATTCTGGATAATGCCTGCTGTCCACTAAATATAGCCTATTTAGAAATTAAAAGACAAATGCCAAATTTCCATCTTCATACCATCAAAACAAAAGAGCCACACAAAGTACATCCACCATCCTATGAAGGTCCTGGCAAAAGAAAAGAATTTGAAAGACCAGCAATATATTTCTGAAATCTAAACTATTAGTGCAATGTGGAAAAATGTTTACAAGGTTTACTGTGGAAATGAATGGAAAGTAGGACATATGTACATGAGAGGGGAAGAAGTTTAAAATTAATTTATCTGCATTGGTTATCCGCTTCAATAACATATACTAGAGCATTTTCTCTTGAGATATGGAGTAACATGTCTCATTATTTCATCCTCAGAGGATCTTTCCCTGTGTGCAGACTGCTCGAAATAACTCCAGAGTTTTCAGGTGAGAGCCCTCAGGGACACATCCAGAGGAATGGTGTTCTGTTATCATACTCAGCTTATCTCCAAATACTTCATCTGAGAAGCGTACTTTTCGAAGGGGGAAGAGAAAGTGCCTTTAAAAGTATTATTCTTCTATTTTTTTCCCAGTGGGAGAGTGTAGCACACCCCAGAGAGCAAAGCAAAATAAATTTATTTGAGTCGGACATGGCAACCTCAATATGCTTTTTTCCAAGTCTGCTCCGGTTCAGAGTTTAGGTAAAGATGTGAATAAAGTTCCCCCTTCTTCCATGCGGCCATTTTATGTCCAGGCTGACGCGCATCTATTTAGTTAAAAGCACAAGAAAAGGCCGGGGCCATTTTTCAAAAACTGATGACGGCCTTGCATAAATTATGCAAACTTTTGTCCTTGTGCCAAGCAGTGCATCTACTGAATAATAATTACAAAAGGGACTTGGGGATACGAGCATGCAGAATATGAAAAGCATGCCGATATCCCCCCGTCTCCTGTGCCCGAAAAGAGTAAGGGATGGGGAAAAGAGAGGGCAAATATGACAATTTACATAACCTCTATCTTTCTATATATACTTTTCTTAATTTAAATTTTCCACTTCTTCAGCCATCTTCTACATCATTTGAAGGACTGGCACCAATTAAAACTTTAGCGTGGAACACAAATTATCAGTGAGATTATTGCCACATTATACATCTGTGATCTCAGTTATCCATAATGCCGCTTGATAACTCTGAATGAGGCTGTTAAATGTTGGACAACAGAACCACGCAGCAATGGACCACGCCATGAGCAGACGTCTGAACATCTGGCTTTTACAAACGTTGGCCCTAATATGTGATTTTTTTAAAGGAATGCAAAGAAAGTATTGGTATAAATATACTCTTATTATCTCTACATTGTTATAATAGTAATACTGGTGCAGTACTGATGCACATCCTTCTTTAGGAAGAGCAAGAGAGGACAGATTAGAGTTAGAGCTAAATCAAACTTCTGGCATGAGCAATGCAGCAGAAGGATAGCTGTTGGTGATGTGATATGCAAATGCAATTACCTTATTTGCTAATCTGCATGTTGTCTCCCTTTGGCAAGATAGAGGTGTCCAATTTCTGGTGAATCTGATCCCTCGCTTTTGTACCTGAAAGTAGAGAGCACTGAGCTGTTGCTTCACTGATTACAGTTTCCTTTACTCTCTACTTTACTGACTTTATAGAAAGTCAAAAGTTTTCTTTTCTATTTGTTTTGTGTGTGCATCTCCGTCCTTATGTAAAAGTCATGGTTAGTTAAGTAACATTAAGTATTTTTGAATATGGAATTTGCATTAGAAAACTTATTTGAGATAACTATTTTTTTGGAAATGAAGTCATTACCTACTTTTTCCTGGTTCACTAAAATGAATAATTTTTATTTTATTTTTGGTGAAGTATTATTTGTTAGGTCCACCAGTATTTGGACACTGACACATTTCATTTATCTTAGTTATTTAACACATGATATTTGAGTTGCTGGAAAATGATATAAAGATTAAAACTTGAACTCCCTGCGCTGACTTGAATGTACTTGCAGCTAAGTTAGACATTAACAACGAAATGAGCTGTAATAGACATAAGACCTTTCTGTAAGTGCTTAGATATAAAACGAAATTCAGTTTTTGAGAATTTAAGGAACCATTTACAGATGAGAAGACTGACACTGCCTTCACTATGCTACATATGACACAAGCAGCTAATTAGCGCGACTGCGTTGAGACTGTAAAAAGTAAGAAAACAGTTACACTGGCTTTCAACGCTGACAGTAAAAGTTTCTGAAACCTGTTAAGCTCTTTAATTAACACATATGTTAATCTTTTTTTCCTTTTCTTTTGAAGATGACAGTTGTAAATCTGAACAGAACAACACACTCCAAGCATACAACCACAGTAGTCATTTTCGGTCTTTGTGCTACTAAACCTAACCAGCTCCAGGTGGCAGCTTTATATACTGAATCTTTTCAAGTAAATGTCAGCAAAGAAACCAATAAGCATATTTCAGGAAAATGTCAATTTATTCCTTTTAACTTACAAATGACATATCTCAGAGGACCAATGCTAACTGTGCTTTTGTTTAGACAAATTCCCCCGCGTGGCCTTCTCATTGAATACTGAATGAATTTACAGGATAAATTAGCATGCAGGCTATGTGAAGTGCATTTTGTTGGTTTCTTTTGTTTAACTCCACAGGCGATGTGCTGTACTGTGGAAATAAAGGGGGAAATGGATGATTGATTTATGGAAAGTCTCTCCGAGCTGATGACATTGGTCTTATTCATAGCATTTCTGACAGAAACAATAACCAGTTCTTCATCTCTTAAAGAGCCCAAAGTAATAAAGACCACAAGGCAGTGCCACATGTAGGTAGATTTCATTATGTAAAAAGAGCTGTCACAATGTTCATTTGCATATATATGTATATATATATATATATATCAATGTGATTGTTTTGTCTTAATTCTCCTAAAAAAAGATGTGATCACAAATTAAAGGTAGATTGACATATTTAAGTGCACACGTGCCCACAGTCCTGCACACATCTGCTCATCAGCGAGCCTGTTGGAAACTGTCACATGCCTGGCAGGTTTTGCAACTTCGGCAGATGGCGCAGCACAATTAAGCCCACCGAATCTTTCAATCTCCTGTACACCATTTGAAAAATCTGGACCTGAGTTGGCCGTTTCTCTTAAACCAATGCGTTTGTCTCCTTTCGTATCCCACCCTCCTATTTCACTGTCACACTCTGCTAATCATATCTGTGCCATGTTGTCTCTGAGAAGTGCTTCTTCTTCCACACCCTTGTAGTAAATATTTTTTTCTTAAACTCATTTTGTATTTTTCCTTGCACACACCTTTTGTCTGTATTCTTTTCCACGCTCACTCTTGGCTTGTATAACCACTGGCCTGAATGCAAGGCTGTACTGTAGACAATAGCCAAGCGCAAGTGTTTCATTCACACCCAATTACTGTGAAAGGGATTTTTTTTTTCTTTTTGGCCAGAAATTCACAGAGAAGCACAATGAGGGTGTCAGAGAGGAACAAGATATCCCTGGCGTTTCATGTTCCCTCCCCATGTTCCACACACATAAGAGATGAAAAACGATCCGGTTGTATCTGACACCGGCGAGGGCCATTAGCCAGAGCCGGTTAAATAAGGATAGCTCTGACCGAGGTGCTAACAGAGACGGGAAACATCTGCTGCATGAGCTGGGCCTTCGCTGGCCCTGAGGATTCTGCCTTTGATCAGCGGCCCTCACTACCACCTTCCTACAAGAGCTCAGATGAAACAGACTCTTGAACACAAAAGAGGAGAGACGAACATCTACAGTGGAAGGAACGCAAGTGCAAACACGGAAATACTCAGGGCTAAAATTCACACCATTGTACACACTCAGGTCTATTCAGAAAAATCTGCTGTATCACTGGAAAGCTGTTTCTGAATAGAGAGGGAAAACAGAAACTCGCCCAGGTACTTTTTCTTCCCTGCATGAGAAAGTAAATAAATAAATTTTGACATATCGTCATTTCCAGCGGAAGAAAGCCAAACACCTCACTCAAGCGTGGGCCAGACGCCACCTTTGGACTGCCAATCCCGCTGTTGTATTTCCCCCACCTGTGACGGGAAGATGATTCACTAAGCCTGCCAGACTGCATCTAGGGACTGTGTGCACTGAGGTGTGCTCACTGCCAGCACAGACAGAAGGGTGGGGAAAAACACCATACCTTCTCCAATGCACTGTGACCTGCAAAAAGCAGTTGGTACAGCAATGTGGCCTGCAAGCAGCTGTACTGCTTTCTGTCTACTCCATGTGTAACAATTCACCAATTCGAATCAAGGCATCAGGCCAAATGATTACGGCATGGCAGACGGGTACAGATCTGGGTCATCTACACGGGGAGAATCAAATAAAATCACTGTCGACCCCAGATGAACACACCAGCTGCAGCAGAAAAAGCAATATGAGAATTACAGGTTAAATTAGATTTTGTATTTTTTAAACACAGCATGTACATGTAATTTTTGGGTCTGTATTTTTAGCTGTGAAACCCACGCTCCACCTGGGCTGCATCCATCTCTAAATTCACAAATAGTGCTGAGAAGCTTTGTTTTGCCCACACATATATCGTTATACCCATGTGACGCAGACTTCGCCAGGAATTGGAAGTAAGGGTTTGCTCTACAGATAATACACAAGTGTATTTCTTCATAAGTAAATGTTCTTTTCCTTTACTTGCACCATTCTCAGTCACACTCTTTATATTAATCTTGATTTTAATACTATCGTTGTTTTATTTTTATACCACTGATCCCCAGTTCTTGGGTGCACCTGACTTTTGCTGAATAAAAATCTTTCCTTATCTTTTATTTAAGTTACAGGCTGGTATTTGAATAGATAGCTATGCAGTCCAAACAGCTGATAAAGAAAAAGCATTTCTATACGGAGAGCTCCAGAGTCGTAGCAGAAGATTAGACTACAATCTTTTTTTTTTTCCTTCTTTTTTTTTTTTGGGTGGGGTGGGGTCGGGTGTTAAACTGAACAAGTATGGTACACATGCGGGTGACAAAATTAGTGTAATGCACCACTCGAGACCAAAAAAGGGAGGCCCATAAGAGCAAATGAGTTATTAATGTGTGACCAACTGCAGTGCGCAAAAGAAGTGTGCTAGATGGAAAGTAATTGGGAGGCTCGGGCGGGGGGATAATCTTTCTAGGAATAAGTGTGATGCAGAATAAGTTTAAAATTTGCTAATTTGTCATCACCCAAATAAAAGTGTTGCAGGACAGCTGAGGTCTGTCCAGCATGTTGTCATCCCTTCAACGGGTTTAAAAACAAACAAAATCTGACATACTGCTGTAGGTGACATTCATGGCCACCAGTCTC
Organism: Zenarchopterus dispar; assembly: GCA_028564865.1. Taxonomy (NCBI): domain Eukaryota; kingdom Metazoa; phylum Chordata; class Actinopteri; order Beloniformes; family Zenarchopteridae; genus Zenarchopterus; species Zenarchopterus dispar. Next base: position 2,673,316 of record JAOWBL010000010.1, read on the forward strand.
TGACAGTGCTGAATTTCACAGGTGTTTGTTAACAAAAGAATTTTAAAAAGACAAAGGGAAAAAAAAACTGTACACCAAAATTGAAAACCAGGTGTCCACCTAATGAATCTTCAAGTAATTGTCCATTAGGTGGACACCTGTATCTGTATATCTAGGTATACAGGTCCAGGTCAACATGATATATGTAGAACCATGGATTTCTTGGTAGCTAAAGAGACATTTGTTGAAATGCCAGTAAAATTAAGAATTGCTTCTAAAACAGTTTTCATCACATAATTCAAGTTAAAAAAAGTCAAATGGCTTTTTAATTGTTGCTGAGAAAAATTAACAGCATCTGTAACAGCATTACAACACATCTCACCAGTCACTAATTGTGAAGTCTTGAAATGTTCAAGTTTCATCAAAGAAATTAGTCTTCCACATATATTGGGGAAAAAAATGGAGGGGGTCTTGGAGTGTAATTACAAAGGCCACAGGAGTTCAAAAGTCTTAATGCAATGCACAAGCTGCTCACCATATCCAGGTGTTCATTATTCAAACCATGGATAACATCCTGAGGGTCATGCCATGTTCTAATCCCTAATTAACTGACCAGTACAGAAGTCATGGTTGCCAGTGACCTCGACCAGCAAAGACGACCAGCCGATGTCTCAGCCCTATTGAGGCTTAACGTGCTACCAAGACTTAGCAAAACCGCAAACACCTGTGGGCTTGAAGTTAGCTACAGCTGAAAAGCCCTAAAAGAATTCTGTTTATTTTGTGCATGCCATTTGTCTGTCAACCATGAGTAAAGATGAGGCAAATGAAACAAATGAATAGATCCAGGTATCATAGTTAATCTCAGCTAAAGCTGCATACCTACAAGTGGCATGTCTCTACACTGTCTCCGAGATTAGTCATGCATACAGTCGCAGTGTGCATATGTATGGGGAAATAACCACTACTCATGGAATACAAAAGAGCCGCCTGTGACTAAATGTCTATATTTGCTCACAAGAGATCAGGCCTGCTGTCCGTGTTTCAACATGGACCACTTGCAGTCTGGGAAATAATTTTTTGGAGGGACATTAGAGAAAATGGAGGAATGAACTAGACAGACATGAGTAACCCAACCCACTTATCTACAAGCTTATGTTTCACAAAGGCGCCAAAATGAGCTAATATATGGAAGTACAATGAGCCACCGGGGGGGAAAAAAGGAGCAGAAACTAGGCTGGTGGGCCGTGGAAGGGTAACAGTGGGTGAGGAGAACATACCCAGGTCAGGATCTACAGAAAGGCAGTCAGTTGCGACAGAGCCCGGATACTTTGAATCACCACAGAACAGTTAACCGTTGACTAGAGGGACTCCTAGCTTGGGCTCAATGTCACTTATGGTTATTCTATTCCAGGGACCATGAGCACAAAGCATAAAGCCATTATAAGGAGCTCTACCTGCCTTGGGCAGTGACTGCAACACTAATCAATGAAACAGAGCAACATTGTGGTCCCCCTTATGGGGCAGGTGATATTATATTGGTGGGTGCTCGCATATAAATAAGATTACCTTGTCTGCTGGTGTTCCCTCACAGGTAGGTAGTCTGTATTGTAAAGTTGGGCATTATGTTGGAATCATTGACGTGAGATGGTGAAGAAAGGCCAAAAAAAAAAAAAATAGTAGCTTTGAGGCAATTCACATTCCATCACTGTTTCTTCAAGTAATTATTAACTTTATTAACTGTGACTAGAGCCTGGATAAAATATATAGGTGGCAGGCTATCAGGGCCTGCACAAAAGAAGAGATTAGACTGGACTTTACATAACACCGTTATTTCTAATCGTGTGCTGGGATATATTTTGATAACATTATTATTTATTTAAACTTTCTCCAACTGCATAAGACATTTTTATACAAAAAGCAGACAATTCTTGTAACTTCTACTACACATCCAGTTTTTTCACATTGTGGTAATTCAGTGTTTTTCTTTTATTTATTTTTGACAGATAACATAATTTAAAAAAAAGAAATAAATTGTGTAATTTCTACAGCAAGATATGCAAGACTAGAGGTGTTGTAGTTGAATAAAAAAAGTAATCTAATGAATTTTTATGTTCAAATGACTGCATAAAGCAGCAGAGAATTTTTTTTTACAATTTTTATGTCAGTGGAATGGTTAATTTATTAATTGGTTTATAAATTCAGCACCACAGTGGCTTAGTGGTTAGCAGTGTTGCCTCACAACAAGAAGGTTCCTGGTTTGACTCCCAGGCTTGACCAGAGTCTTTCTGTCTGGAGTTTGCATGTTCTCCTCCTGCTTGCGTGGGTTCCCTCCGAGTACTCTGGCTACCTTCCCACATTCCAAAAACATGTATGTTAGGTTAAATAGACTATAAGTGTGTTGTCCATGGCTGTTTGTCTATATATGTGGCCCTGTGATGGACTGGCAACCTGCCTATTGTCTTTAATGAGCTGGGATGGGTTCCAGAGGATCCACTTGAGCCTGTAAAAGTATTCAGTGGGTATAGAAAATGGATGGATGGACATGTCAGTAGGTCCCCTTACCTGCATAAAGGTAAGCTCCTTTAGAGGTTTACTTTCCCTCAGGCAAGTTTTTTTTTTTTTAAATGAAAGATTGTAATCCAATTTGAAGGACATGTTTAGCCAATAACATTTTGAATCTGTAGCAGTGAAGTTTTGTATTTTAGAGATACAAAACCATCAACCATAAAAGAGAACATATTTCAAGCCTTTTCAAAAATCAAAGCATAAATAAGATGTGGTGGACTAATTCTGATTTTAAAAATGCCATAAAAACAACATGACAAAGAAAATATGAAAAATTTTAGACAAGTGTGTCATCAGGGTTTCTGGTAAGGTGCTAATAATGAATTTTGGTTTAAATTTATACAAAGACTTCAGCAATTGTATTTTAAGTAAATATAATATTTGAAAGTAAAAGTATTGGAAAATGAATTTTAATTTGAAGGGAAAAGAGGGAAAAAATCACGTTCAACTGTGCATATTATATTTAAAAACACTTTTTACACACTGTGCATCCCACACACTCCTGTTCAATCCTTGACATTTTTCAAGCAGCAATAGAGATTTTAAACCCTGTTCTCATGTCAGATCAACATTTGGCATCATCTGACAAGTATAAAATACCTTGAAATTTACCATAGCTTCAATGAAGAACTCCACAATAAGCCACGAGTGATGGAGCTGAACTTCAATTGTCAAGTACCACAATTACACCCCATTGTGCTTTGCAACCATCGAACGGCACCACGAAACAAATCCCACTGACTTGATTCCTATTTAATTATTCTTCTTGAAAATCCTCTGCTCTCGCCTTTCTCTGAACTTCAGAAAAAAAATGGAAATCACTTCACCCATAAAAACCTCTACCTATTTGAGAATTGTGTTCCTCCCAGTTTGTATGCTTTAATTCGCAAGAACCGAGCTTCTCGTCTAATTTCATTTCAAACTGAGAAAATGTGGTTCACAATGCAACAGGGATTCAGTGGGGTAAAATAATTACTTAAATACGTGGTCACAAAGGAGATTTACTCATTTTGGAGAAAAGACTGCTTGTTGAGATAAGAAATGTCGACACAGTAGGAAAAGAAAGTAAAACGGAAGAAGAAACAGGCAATGTACAGTTTCCATCAGCAAGCAAAACACTCCATATTTCTCTGAAAGACAAAGTGTTAAGTTAGGCTACTCTGCACACTGTCAATAGCAACGTTTATCATTGAGCCAGCTACAGTCTATATATTGATTAAACCATCCATCACTTAAATTCTACAAGACATTATTTCTAATTAAAAAGTAAGTCATAAATTTTGGACTTTATTGCCAGGCTGGGGCTGTAAATAAAATTCAAGAGAGGGAAGAAACAGATTGCAGACCCTATCCACGGTTTAGAGCCACCGTAAAAAAGGACAGACGACCATGATGGCACCTTTGGGATCCTCAAACGTCGCCTACAGGGCTGACAGGAGGGAGGTGCTCAGCTTCATTCCAGATAAACAGATGCAAATCAATAATTTCTCTGCTTGTGTTTTCAGAAGACAGGTGCTTCCTCTTGAAAAGACCAAGAAGCTGGCTATATGCGCATGAAGAACAAATATGCAAATTAAATTTTCATGAACCACATGGGCATATTTAAAGGGACAGGATTGGGTGTACTGGACAATGATGTATAATCATAAGAGGTCATGAAAATGTATGAATCGCTCAATCACATCGCTGTGTTAGATGGTGTGGAGTGGGAGCAACAAGCTCCTGTTCTACAGCATCTCCATTTTCCTCAGCTAAACAACCATTTTGCTGCCAATTATGTGGTTGCAGGGCATTATTTAATGATCTCTGTTGACAAAGAGGCCATTAACACACCTACACTGGAGTCAAAGTCCCAATCCAGATTGGTAAATGCAATCCACTATAAAAACAAAAGAAAGGGAAAAAAAAACTAAGGACACTTCACATTTGACAACTTTTGATTACTTCGGTGTGCCTGCCAGTTGTCTGGAGGTGAACCCTCCTGACAGCCAGCTGAGAGTGTTGGTTATTTTATGATGGACACAGAAGGATGTCTGATTTCACAGGTACTAGCCAAAGGGAGGGAGGAAATTGGGTGAATTGGGAGAACAGAATGAAGAAAAGGCTTGTCATGTGCTTCTCAACCTTCACTGCCTACAAAAGCAGAGTGAGCAATCATTATTCATTTGTCTCGTTTCCTCTTTTGTCGATTTTTTTTCCCCTTCACCTGGTGAGAGAGAGAGCGTGCATGCAAGAGAGAATAGCTCCGAGCACATAAGCTCTTTCTAACTGTGGCCTGATAATGATGGAAAGATTGGGGAATCATATTTGGTTAACTGATAACCAGGCGCAATCCTTCCCAAAGTGCCAGAAGTGGCATCGGTCTCGGTAAAAGACAAAATACGAGAATCACCCTTGAGGGGAAAGGCAGGAACTAATGAGTGAGCTAAAAAGGACAAGATGGAATGATCCTCTATAAAAAGACCACAAGTAATCTCTTCCTCTCCTCCTTCTCCCGTCCCCTTAATGTCCTAAGAGATCTTGGCTCCTCTGTAAAGCCTGCTGCTTGCGTACATCAAACAGAGCTGATTAGACCTGCACACCTTGCTGGAGCTGAGCCTTTTGGACAGGGTGCAAAAAAAAAAAGTTCAAGGGAAATGCATATGACAAAAACCAAAGAGGAAAGAAACTCCTCCAGTTAGACGTTGACATCTCCTTGGATTTGACACTTGAGCTCCTTCCTTGAAGTTGGAAAACACGAACATTAGGATCCACTTACACAATTCTCCATCAAATTTCTTTGAAGTTCAAGTAACATCTGGGTCTTTTGTTGCTTTGGATTTTTCTGTCACATCAATTGACTAAAAAAGAAAAAGAAACATAGAGATGCGAGCAGTGCTTGTGTGATATCAACCATCAACACATCCTCCAGGTCTCAGCAAGTAAAGGGGGGCAACAGATGGGCACACTGGGAAAAGAAAAGGAGGAAGGGTTGACAGAGGGAAAACCACTGAGGCGCGCTGTGAGTTTCCTGTCAAGGGTGTTGTTTTATTAAGACACGGAAACTGTCAGGACAGCAGCTAGGCATATGACAAGACACTTATACTAACATCCCAGTAACCCCTTCCCATACAGAAATAGCGCCATCCAAATTTACTATTCTCTCTGTCAAGGTTGGGGGATGTTAGAAGGACTTTCTTCTCTCAATTAAGACAAGTTTAAAATCACCTGCACAGCTTGCCTTTGAATGTGCTTGTGAGAGATAATAACAATGTGTTTTTTGTGTGAAAAGGACATACATATTAGAAATACCAAAGGAAAAAAACCTTTGGTCAACCCTCCAAATTCATTTGCTCTCTGATATTAAGAAATTAGTGTGGTTGCTCTGGATTTGACTTTGAGTTCCAGGTGTTCAACAGATGCAGGAAATGATGTTGCACCAAAAGATGAAGAAAAAACACCACTGGATAGGTATAGAACCAGTCGGAAAAACAGAGCATGCATGCAGGCTAAGATAGGCAGACTAGTATCAACAAAATGCACTCAAAATGGTGTGTGGTGGAGTAGGAATGCATGTGAGTTTTGTCAGTTTTGTAGTGAAAACTTGCTGATTCAAGTTGTGATTAGTAATTCTACAGGTTTTTCTGAACATTGGCTCTTGGATGCTCCAGCATGAGTCATTATGCTCAGCCCTTCACTGCATTCTGATTGGTTCAGTACTTTCTGTACCGGAGGAAGTAGCTATGAATGGAATGAATACGAAACCCATTTCACAAGTGTTTTACGAAGTGAATTGGAATGGCTGGCCAAGCTAGTGCATTTTTGATTAGCTTTTTTTGTACACAGAAAAAGTGCATCAGCACTTTGAAAAATATGTTTACTCAGTGTCTCTCCAAATCACAGAAGAAGAACATTAACTACTGACCTTAAACAAAATGGACAACACGAAAGACATAAAGTAAAGACAATGCAACACAGGGCTACTAGGTGCAGGCTCTAAAACAAATGAAAAGAGTAATAAAGCTATTTTCATTTCACAAGTTTTTATAAAAACAATGTCTACATTCACTTCTTTTTATCAGTATGTTGATGATCCCCCTATGACATACACTTAAGAAGCAGGTCTAAATGAGAAATCTAACCTGCTGGAATTGTTGGCTTGATGGACAGGCCTGGACACTATGCAAATGACTAACAAGCTCTTGAGGAAGACAGATCAAGAGGTTCATTCACCAGTGAAGTCCAGTCTAAAGCACTGTTTTGTTGCAACATAGAGATTTTGTCTTCATTAGATGAAGGTAAAGAAGAATAGTTTTTGATTTTCTACAGTTACAGATTTCTCTTTGATTGAACTTGCAGAAATTGAACAAATAATTATTAAAATTTTCTTTCTGTGTAACTACAATAATATACCATATTTCTCCTAATTAACGCTC
>JAOWBL010000010.1:2680374-2728345 GCA_028564865.1 Zenarchopterus dispar
TAGATAGATAGATAGATAGATAGATAGATAGATAGATAGATAGATAGATAGATAGATAGATAGATAGATAGATAAAATCTAATTTATATTCACCAATCTTGCCTTAATCTCTCTGTGGGGTCACCACAACAGATCATAGTCCACCCTTCGATTTGGCCCAGTTTTACGCCTGATGCCCTTACTGCTGCAATCCTGCAAACACCGGGGGACACACGCATAAACTTATCTAACATCCATATGTTTTGGACTGTGAGAGGAAACCAGACCACCCGGAGGAAACCCATGCAGGCACAGAGTGAACACAAGATGACTCCTGCCGGACCTGGGAATCAAACCAGGAACCTTCTTGCTGTGAGGCAACAGTGCTAACCAGTAAACTGATCTCATAATCCAATTAATAAATTAATCAATTCAATAATTGATAGATTAATTTCTGTAAATTAGGCAAGTTTGACCCTTTGTTTGAAGCTGTTTTTAGCCAACACAGCTGTGCACACTTCCTGTAATTATTGACATTTAATGAGAGACATGAAAGTGGCATCAGGCTTCTCTTCTCACTCCTGAAAATTAAAAAAAAATTAAAATAAAAAAAAAAAAAACTGCTTGTGTAGTGGCAGATATGACTGGTGTCATTCTTTTCCTCAATTTGTAGGTAATAAAAAAAGGAGCAAACTAGCTTGTTTGCTAAAATGAAAGGTGCCCTATTACTTTAACCTCTTAGTTTTTAAATTAACTTGCACTGAATTATTGATTTGTGCAGCTGAAACCCATCTCAGCTCAGATATCTTAATATTCCCTGGTGTCTTAATTTGCAGACGCACAGATGCCCACAGAAGTTGCACATCACACACTGTTATTATGGAAACCATTCCATAATAACATAGTTCAAGAGAGAACCAATAAATACATGCTGGTGTATGAATGCACAATACCTCAGTAAATGCCACACAGAGCACAAATACTTGCTTATTGTGTACTACATGACTGCCAACAAATCTTACACATTTCATGAAGACATAAAAATACTGCAAATGATAAAAGGGAACATATTTTGACTATTGTGGAGGACTATTTTGAAAAGAAGTAGGGGGCTGGATGGGCTGACTCCTCCTCCTAAAACTGACTGCTAGGAAGAGATGTATAGACATAGATACTGTTGTATTTTTACTTTGCAAATTATGCATGAAACATACATAAAAGTCTCCTTAACAGTGCAGCTACTTAAAGTCCAAACAACAGCAGTAGTTCACATTATCTGAAGTGTCTGAATCTACCTTAATTTCACTTAAAGCAGAAGTAGCCTTCGACAAAAGCCTTAAATAATGCTGCTCTTTAATGATTCCAAGAAAACAAACTAATATGTGAATTTGTTTGAGGATAAAATCAATAGGATGACTATTTGGCAAATGTAGCACATAAGTGGGTGGATTAAGTGATGCAGCCACAGGAGTGTTCAACTTCTTGCCTATTGTGATAAAACGACCACAACATGTCTAAGTAAATACATTTTCAGCAGTTTATTGTTATCAAGATAAGCGCAATCTGCAAAGAGGGTCAACAAATGGATCATTATTTGCCATAAACTATAAAAAGAAATGTATTTAAGTTTAAATAATTTGATCTTTTAAAGACTTTTTAAGCTTTGTCTAGCATCCTCAAGCAGGGCTGCTTTCTAGGGTTAACCCTAGTTGCCAGAGTAACAGGACAAAAACAACAAAGACGTGCAAAGTCAACTACCTCTGTACAAAATTCAAATTCGAGGACACTGCTGACATCAGCCAAAAGGAGTCCTCTCCCTTTCCATTCAAATGACTTGTTTTGCATTATTTTGAGAAATCCGGCCAGGGTTGCACTATGAAAACAAATGGAAGCCTTTAAAGATAACAGAACCAAAACCTGGCAGGGCTAATGTCATCACAGGCCATTATGGTCAAACTAACTTGAATGGCTGGTGCTACGGGAAACCATCTTGGGTATGCAAAGCATTGCTCATGTTTACTGAGGTTCACTCTGTCCAACAAGGCTGAAGTAAAGCTTTCTAGTTAAAAACGTTTGTGAATTCGTATGAGTATTATCCTGATTGTTGTCCCTTTCCTTTCCCTAGAGTTATGAGTTTTAATGTGCTTGTCTGTCAAGTATGATCACTGTATGCTTTAGCCAAAAAAGGATCCTTCAAGGTAACTAGACTTTTCCAAAGTGACCACAAATTAAACAAAAAGAAACTATGTCAAATGAAGCTCATAATTCTCTATCACAGTGGATCAGGACATTCATCTTCTGAGCAGTCCTTGGCTTTAGATTCATTTCACATCTTTCTGCTCTAATACACTACCTGATTGTCTGAGTAGCACCAGTGCACGGTCACACAGCATGACGTCTAAAGGAAAGCAGCGGGTTGCCAGACAAGTTGCTGAAATGTGTTTCTACACAGAATCAAGGCCATTATGTCTGTGCCAGATTTTTGCCTGAGATCTAAAAATGCACAGGCTAGGATATAAGCAGCACAACTAACTCCTATCTGCTGCCCTCAATATTATTTGAATGACAGCGCAATTCTGTTTTTAGCTCTAAAACTGATGCATCCAATGCTCCTATGTCAGCAGCATTCACTGCCCTCTGTTTTTGGGTGAATATCCTCGCACAACAATGAAGCGCAACAAATAGATTATGCTGAAAAAGGCATTTTCACCCATACAGAATGCACCAAACCAATCACAGCAGAGTGGGTGGAGTATATATGACGACTCATACACCAGGGTCTATGAGCCCCTATTCAAAACAACCAAGATAGTTGCAGATCTTCTGATAACACCTTGGATCAACAAGCTTTTCCTGCAAAACCAAAACAGACAAGGGTCACTCACAAATGTTCCTACTCACAGTATGACAGTTTGGATGTCTTTTGCGGACACTATTCTCTGATTCTTCTGCATCCATTATGACTGCATCCTGGAAATCAAAATCAAATCCAACTGAACTAGAATAACTGGATCGAAGATGAAAGGAACTGGGATGGATAGTCTGGTTATATCGATGAATGTACTATAGTAGAGTTTGTTTGTGTTGGGGTTTGTGTATTTTATTGAATTATGGGAGGAAGTTAGGGGGGCTTACATCAGCAGTCAAACCTATCATCGATAGGACCCACCAGTAAACCTTGGAGGACAAACAATCTCCCTAATTGAATTCAATCCAGCCTCATCACAGGAGGCACAGGGTCTAGTGGCTCCATTCAATGTGGAAAGACTTGCTGGAGGAGGTGGCAGAAGTGGAGGGAGGTGTGTGTGAGAGAGACAAGGGAAAGAGGAGGGGAAGGGTTCTGGCTGGCATGACAAGTGATGAAGGAAAAGCAGAGACTATAGGTGCAAGAAGCTGCAGAAAACAATAATGACAGACAGTAAGAGGAGACATGAGGGTTTCAGTGCTTAAGACTGGTGGATGGTGTGGAGGTGGGGTGGTGCAGGGACTGTCAAGCTTGAGGTGTGGAGAAATGGATGTGAGCTGCACCTTTGCATGATCACACCAAATACATCATTTGCATCAGGGAATGAAACCCAGACACGTTCGCTGGATGTATATGGTTACCAAGCAAGAAATGAAAAAAAAAACCTTCTTGTTGCTGGCAGCACAAATTAAAGGCTTACCAGAGGTTTCCCACAGATTTGCATATGAAGATGAGCACCTATCATGAATCCTTTTCGTAAACATCTTTTTGCACACGGTGAACAAGCTCAACTGGCTCACATGAATGCTCTTCATTAACTGCGCTGCGTCGAGGGTGGCGACGACGGCGGGAGCAAATCTTGTACACTTTATCTGAGATCTGTTGTGCATTCATAACTTCCAATGAGACATTTTCAGCTCTGTTTACCAAGTCCAAAAATGTTACACAATACCTCTGTGTCAGAAGGAGTGTGGTTCTCTAGTGTTGCAGATTAAAATCCCTGCGTATCACATTCCAGATAATAGCATGTTCTGTCCTGGAAGGAAACAGAGACAAAGAACAGGTTAGGAAATTCAGCAGGATAGAATTGGATCAATAAATATGGCAACACTTATTCTTTCAAAATAGGTGACAGGGGACATAAATATAAAGTCAGTCTAGCAGGAAGAACATCAACATGAGTCCATGACACCACAAACAGGCCTGTGCATATCTGCAGTATACTGATTTATTTAAGACCACATCATAATTACCTTTCATAATTGCTCCGATCTCATAGTCACGTCACAGACAACCTTTTCATTTTGGTTTCTTCTGAGTCAACCACTATCAAGTTCATAAATTTTTCAGCTGTTTTCTGGTTCCTATGCTGGTGCTCGTGCCCAACTGATGCTGCATGAAGTGCTATTCAGGTCACATCAGCTTTTAATGGCTGATTTATTAGGGCCCAACAGGAGCTTGGTGATGGGCTGCAGGACAAAGAGCCTGTTTTAAACTGCATTAACACTCTGCAGTAAATATCCCATACAACATTAGCATTTTGATGAGTCCCTCCTCCAGTCACCTTTCGGGCTGTCTCGTTTCCCCCTCCGTTCACATCTCGCTCTACCTTCCTGCCTCTTAGCCTTTGTATCAATTCATCTTTTGAACACATTGCCTTTCTCTCTTTCAGCCTTCACGTCACTCTACTCATTAGATTTTTCACTCATTTAATATCCACCTCTGCCAGGCTGACATCAATGTGCATAGGCGAAATGGTTACGTTTAATTACGGCTGAATTAATGAAGCAAACAGATGTAAACTCAGACTGAATTCAGTGACACTGAAAAGATAATTTCTTCTTCACTTTTACTGAGTAAAATAAAACATCCCTCTATTATTATCATAAAGCCAACTGCCATTACATAACTTATAATCAAATCTCACATGCAATCAAAAAACTAATGAGCACCAAAGCTTCTGTAAATTGAGGTGTCTAAAGCAGGTTATGGCGTTGAATAATAAGCTTAGATTATAATGCATTCACTGACAGTGTGTTTATTACGCTAATGAAGAGGTTATTGACTCAGAATTAAAATTACTTTTTTTTAATTTCAAAATTAAATCTCTTTGAATTTCAGCCATATGTCTAAATTCTTTAAAAAGAAAAATTGGTGGATTATTCAAAATTTGCCAAGCGGTTGTACACCAGGACGAAAACAGCGTCACTGGGAAAAGTTGTTCAACTCTTCTCTTTTCTAAGAGGAAAAAAAATTTTCAATCAATTATAATGCCAAATTTCTAAATATCAGCTGGACACAATGGCCAACTGATCCTGGTGCCAGGACTGTGCTTCATCAAATCTGTTCTTCATTATGTTTGATCAAATTTAAGACTTTGGCAGTGGATGCAGATGCTAAAGGTCAATTCTTCTGAACAGCGGAAATTACTTTGGTTGACAAAGCATCTGCCAGTTATTTAGCCAGCCTACAATTGTTTGGAAAAAGAACATACTGGAGTCCATACTGCAACAATTCCAACCACAAACTGTCGCACAAAAAAGGAAGAATTCAGCTCACAGACAACAGGAAAGAAAAAATTCATATTCCGTAGAGTAACTGGGCGTAGTTGCCTTTAATTGCGCGTTTTCACAGTTTACTGCATTTATAACAACAGGGCAAATCTTGCACACATTTACCTGCTGTTTCTCTCTCTGTTCATCTTTCCTGAGCAGAGAGAGCATCCGTGGCCAACACTTTGATCTGTTATTATCGTTGGTGTTAATTTACTCACAGTGGTTGGGAAGGGAAGCTTCCAAAATGTCTTTAAAGAGTTTTGAACAAGAAAAATATACACTGGGCCCTTCCAGTCCCCCAAAGGAAATCCTATATGGTTAATACTAGCATCCAGATGCACAGGAGTGTAAAGCCCAAAATTACACCAGTTGAAAATATTGTACATTTAATCAGCACAAAAAAGTTTTAATCCATCCATCTAATTTCCGTTTCAAAAGGGGTATTTGATTACTTCTAGAAAGCATCTAGCTTTTGCAGTCTTCTCTTTCTACTGTCACAAAAGCCACCTAAAATAACCTTGGATTCTCGTGCTGATACAAAATTAATTAAGTGTATGAATTTTGTGTATATATGCAGTTTTAAAAAAATTAACCATGCAAAGAAATGGGTGCCTCTTGAAACGGCATATCACTTTGCAGCACCATGTCACACATCAACAATGATAAAACTAGCTCACAGAGCTGCAGTTAACACCAGAGATGATTAAAAAGAGAAAGTGAGAGAGTGACTGAGATGGAGACCAAACCTTAGGCAGTGTCAGAAAAGTAGCCCAACCTCCAGGCCTGTAGGGTGAACCTTTGAGCTAAAAAGATCGTTTTTGTTGTTTTAATTGCATTAATGAAAAGGGTTTCATTGCATAAAAGTAACTACTTTTCTATTAAATGTTAATGCAACACCTTTAGCGAAAGCTCACACCTCTCAATTTTAAGCCCAATTTGTAAGTTACTAAGTGTGTGAAAACAAAAACCTTAATCGGTGACAAACTAGTGCACACACAATCATGACTGTGAACTCCTCAAAGACACATGAAAGAGACTTGCCAATGCCATCTCTGACCCCAAACAGATATCACTGTAAATATCAGGAGGTGTCGGCGACTCCACATCGAGAGCCAATGAAAGAAGACACAGGGTAGGAGCTTGCCATTAGAAACCTGCAAAGCAGCATGGAAATGCTGTACAACATTTAAAGATTTAAAAAAAAAAAAAAAAACTTTTTTCAATACACTCTTTTACTTTATATCCTGTTTCATTTCTTACATGGGGTTTGTTGACATGGTATGGTCATTGAGTCAGTGTCAGGTTCACATAGCAGGTCGACCTGCCATACTCACTGGTCATGTAGTGTGACAATACCTTCAAGACTCTCGATTGCAAGACACCAATTCATGTTTTCTGAACTCCTGGTATGAATTAAAGAAACCTTTTGAAAGGCGAGCAAAAAACATCTTCAAGAACCAAGAAAATGAACTCCGCTTGCCTTTGAGTCAAGTCTTTGAGGATTACCATGACCTCGATAGCTCCATGAAGTGTTTTACAATGCTTTTCTCATCATTAATACTGACACAGCGATTTTTGTTATACATTTGTACTCTACATGTGTAGCATGTTATTTCTATAGTAACACACTGATGTCCATGGCAATATGGGGTAAAGATCCATTCTCAAAGGCATTTTGACACATGGGCTTGCTGGGAACTTGACCACAGAACTTTAGATTTCGATTTGACTGCTCTGTCTCATGAGTCATTGTCATCTCCAGAGGCATGTACTTGGGGGACAGCATTTGTCCAAGCAATCAATAACAGTTAGAAAGCAGCGTGTTAAATGTTACATGCATTCCTTGGTAGTGAAATGTACGAGTGAACTGCTAGCACTATAACTTACTGGCACTGATGTGAGCTGATCACTAATATTTTCTGATGTCATTCTGATGTTCATTCATTTAAAGCACAAAAACTGCTTTATTTGCACATCTTTTTAAACTGACATTTTAGAGTTATGTATTAAAATATCCCTGGAAAGGCCATTCCAAATTATAGGAAGATAAAGGTTTGCATGTTAAGTACAGGCCTGCTGAGATTCCATTATGAGACAAAACTGAGAGTGGGATTAATTTTACATCATGTTATTAACTTTCCACAGGCTGCTTAGGCTATGCAACCCTTTAAAGCTGATAGCAATGTGAAAGAATTTTGCTGGGCTGCAGAGTAAGCTGTCCAGGATCACTAGACGGGTCTCTAGGCAGAGTGAATGACTGTCCATTGCTGAAATTCATGAGTATATGAGAAATTATTATGTGTACCAACTCAATGGCAGTAATACAAAGAAAATCGGTCCTTTTCTTTGTCACATTAACCACTCTACTCAGTTTTTCAGTTCCCTTGTCAAAAGAAGTGTGTTCTAAATTACAAAGTGATGAAACACAGCATGACTATCCAGTTTTCGCTGCCATGAAGTTACACACAAATTTGATTTCACACTCCAAATGTGATTCACTGTGGTATAGTGTGCTGAACATCACCAACTGTGGGAGTGGTGATGTAAAAGGCCATGTTTCTGATCATTCTGACCATTTCTCAACTTTATATCTGACTGTAATGTTGGAAGTAACAATGTCTTTTCTCCTGTGGAAGTATTAGGGTTTCGTCATCATTTTTTGAAAAAAGAAAAAAATTAAGATTTCCTTTTCTTTTTACCTTAATTATGATGCAATGTCCTGTGGTCATAACTAAATGTTTATGTTATGGCTTGGTCAAAATAACACAAGAGATACAGTACAAAAGCTTCCTTTTTTTAACCACGTCTATGGATGGGTTCCAATAAGTGTTAAGGGTGAAACCTAGGAGCTTAAAGTTCTAACAGAGCCAGTGTCATTCTCCATTTTTCAAATGTGGTGTCTCCATCACTATGACGGACCTGATAGGATCTACAGAATTGGTAATCTATTACTCCATATCACCTGGTGCAATACTGCATCACTTGGGATGTTTGTTAAAAAATAATAAATAAGAGAAGAAGATGATGAAAAGTAAAACAAACTAGACTGAATAAGAGTACAGAAGCTGAAATGGTTTACATGTTTCTGTTTCCTGTTAGCATACATTCTGATGGTGGCAAACAATGAGAAGGGATGACTTGAAATTAAAGAAGACAATGAGAATGCTGAATAAAACAAATGTTTCCAAAACATCTTGTTTCGATGCCAATCCGGTCACAGAGACAGACGTCAAAAGGTCGTAGCCCTATGAAACTATTCTGAAACCCTACGAATGGAAACCCACCTTGTACCGATTTTTTTTTTTTCAATAACAGTTGGACTTGAGGGTGTCATCAGACACACAACTTCACCAACCCCAGCCTTACCACCCCCTTTAGTGAGGTATGCCTCTGCTAATACTGATCTCAGGGACAGCAACAACATGAAACTGGGTACAGTCAAAGATGGGCAAACTGATCTGGATCTGTGATATCATGGGCGATACTTTAATTTTAACAAAACTAACGAAAGAGAAATGGACAGGATTAGGGTCATATTATGAAATCATATTACTAACATTATCTACCAAAGCAATTTTAAGCTCCAAGAACCCATTATTTAGTCACTCAATAAGAGTTTCTAAAATAGAAGGAACAATTTCAAAAATACAACTTAAGACTATCTACAGTATCTACAGTGTAACACCAATAAGATCCAGAAACCTAATGACATCAGCGATTGTATGTAGCTGCTTTTTACATTTAAAGGAACAAAGATGGTATCAGTGGGGAAGATTAATTAGAATCTGACAACTCCTAAGTTATTCATCATGTAGATGAAACTAAATCAAAAATGAACTCTGTCTGCAGATTGGCTGCACTTACCATCTGCTTCTCTGTAATCTGTGCTGGCTTCGCAGCTGTTGGTTACCTCTGCCTCAGGCTGTTTTACTTTTTTAAAGTAGACAACAAATCATGAGTAGTGGGGCGTAATCCCACAAAACAGAGGACAATCATGAGAGGACTAATAATGCCTCAAGATAGAGTTCCACACCATAGTTTTGTCTTGAAATAAACTAAAAACTCCAACTGCTGCTTATCGCTGTATGTCTAAACAACCTGCTATCAGCAGACAATAGTCATGTGAGAAAGCAGCGGACAGCTGCCGCATCTTTATGACTGATCCAAGCTGACAGCCTTTGGTGTGTCTTTATAAAAGCATTTACTGAAGCACAGCGCCGTGGCCCGTTGAAAGCTCATCAAAGAGTGGCTTATTTTATCAGCCAAGTGGAAAATGTGCTGAGAAAGAGAGGGAGAGGCAATAGTGAGGAAGTCAGCGAGAGTAACTAAGCTATTGTGGCCATCGCTGACCCAAACACCAGCATTACAGTGGTTGTGGCTGCTCACAACAAAAGCCCTAATCGGCGGAGCAGGGCTCGAAATTAAATGACCCTGCAGTTGTGACACTGTAACTGACAAGCCAGCATGAGCATCCTGGGGCCATAGGCAACAGAGATACGGCTAATGAACAGAAAATGTATTGGAATGGTGGCATCTTTTACAACCAGACACTGCTTTGAGTGACCTACATTCTTGTCTAAAGCATGCAACACACGCCGTTAAAACTTATTTGCTTTCTTGCAGCTATTTCATAGATTATAAAGACTTTAAAATGAGATGCTCATGGAGAAAGAAACAGCCAAGCCTCATAAAAGATTTTGTTTACGCCTTCAGGTAAACTGCCCTTTGACTATAACATACCATAACTTACAGCAAACTTAATAATGCACCTCTCACACTGTGAAGAAGAGTCTGCTTAGATTCTGAAATCCTTAAGTCACACAGACTCTCTAAAGAGGCAGTAATTCATCTCTCTGCATCCAAGTGTGGCACACAAACAAGGCCTGTGGACATGAAGGGCAAGTTTAAGAAATGACACGGTGTTGCTCATTGGGAAGGGAGGGGAAGCTCACCGACTGAAGTTGAGGGGCAGCATTTACAATGCATGGGCAGCATCCCAATCCCCAAGGGTCACATTAAACTCAGGAAAGCTGATAGCAATTGACTGAGGCTGCTGGAAGATGAAGTATTGTTCTCTGTTTTTCTCATCCTTTAGTCTCAATAATTCTCTGCCTGTTGAGCCTCTTCAGGATCGTATTTCCTCCTGCTGTGTTATCTTTGTCTCATCTTTCTTTTTGCCTCACATTATCAATATCTTCATAGTCATTTTTACCCCAAATTAATATCTTAATGCCACCCACTGTACGAAAAAAAAATCTACTTCAGACTCTGTCCTGGCATACAAATTAGATGAAAAGATGAGGGTTGTACATCCTTGAACATGACAGAGCTGCCCCTGAAGATGTTCTTACACAATGGCCCTAATTGGCCTTAATTAGAAAGGGAAGAACCTTGGGATACAAGTCTTTAGGTTTGTCTCTTGTGTACATATGCATGTGACTGTGTGGGGGGGCGGACATGATGGTGATGTACTTGTATAGCCTCCAGAAAAAGGCATTCAGCTAAAAAGGTACACAACATATCCATTTTCGATTTTCATGTGTGAGTGTATGCAAGCTTAGGTCTTTGAATATTTATGTTGTACTCCCTGGGCTCAAGATTGCTTTTCAAGCAAAAATAAGATATCTATTATGATATGATCTATCTAAAAATCCAAGCACAAAGTCAATTCATACAGGCATTTATGCCTGCTATACCCTGTACTATATGAATGAAATGTATCATCCAAATAAGCTTTCACATTTTCAAACTGTTGTCTGACTTAGGAAAATTGTGCTTTTCTTTTTCTTTTGGAAATATATGCATCCCCCACCACAACCACCAACCTTCAGAAAAACATAAAAGTCAATAGAAGGGAAAATTGCATGGGTGACACTAGTGGGACTTGACACCATAGGTCCTTCACCAGGGTGCACATTGTGTGCATGTACAAACAGCCATTTTGCATTTTTCTTTGATGATAAAGCCACATGAAGAGGCACTTTCTTTGAAGTGTCACCAGTGCAAGGCCACGGAGACACGCTCGGAGACAGAGAGAGGATGCACTTGAGTGCAGCAAGACATCAAGGGGCACTGTGGTTGTCATTGGGTCATGAGCTACATGCATTTGGTGTTGTCACAACATGTCATGTTAGGTAAAATAAGTTTGACAGTGATTTCATCTGAGTGTGAGGACAAAATGCAATTTGTTCTAAAGTAACAGATCAAGGAACTTAACTTTAAGGCTTGACAGTATTAACTATAGAAAGTGCAAGGCCAAATTTTTTAGCTAAAAACCTGTAAAAATTCAAAACAGCACAGTGGCTTAGTGGTTAGCACTATTGCCTTACAGCAAGGAGGTTCCTGGTCCTTTTAATTTGACTAATACTAGAACATACTCCCACCAAAGATCACTCTCGTGAAAATGTATCGTATTACTGCAAAGCACCATGTCAACATCTCTGCTAGCAGGCTTACTGTTCTCTGTACGTTTATCATGGCAGAAGTGCAGAAGAAACCAAACAGGACTTGGTCAGCAGAAGAGGAAGTGAAAATCTTGGATTGGCATTTACTCTTTGGTAAAGACTATGAGGGGAAAAAAGGGATGCAGGATCCCTTGAACGTGACAGGAAGGGATCAGGAAGGGATCCCTTCTATTCTCCTTGTACTGGTAAGGAATGTCTTGTTATTGGTAGCTGGCTTTTTGTTTACTTTTGCAGCAGCATGGCACCAACACTTTGCTTCATAAGTAGCAACATTTCTGTGTTAAAAGCTGGAATTTCACCACCAGTTTGTGTTGTAATTTTTCTTCTTGGGAGTTTCTGTCAGTTCCTTTGTTTTTTCTTACTGTGGCAGTGTTACTGGGTTTCAGCTAGTCACAACAACAACAAAAAAAAAACGAATATAAGTGCGTGCGTGCGTGCGTGCGTGCGTGCGTGCATGCGTGCGTGCGTGCGTGCGCGCGCGCGTACATACATACATGTACAACTATCTGTGGTCAGGCTCAATACTTGAGGGGGACCCAAAAACCCAAATTTTTGTTCGTTAATTATTAGATTTCCTCTTAACAGGGTCTATTTTTTCTTCTGAACTAATGTAATCAAATATTTGTTTCTTTTGAAAAAGGAAGAAAATCTTTCTTCAACAGGCCATCTCCACCGCAAAAATGTGCAACTGATTGAGCCCATGGATCAAATTACCGGTAGTTTACTCCTCAATCCTGCTCCCATGTGTGAGCGTGTGCACCACAGCCAACCTTTCATGCCCTTGCCCTCTCCACCCTGACAAGTATGGAACTTGACCCTCTCTGAATTCTGGAGCTGACCTGCACACCAAAAACAACCTTGGCATGAGTAAAAGTAGCAAGTTGCAGCTCAAATAAACCTAGCTGTGTTTCTGTGCAGGCAATGGTGTGTGCTTGAACACACACGCACTGCCTGGGTTTATGTAAATTTCAATTTAACATGTCTCTGTAAACACATTTGTGTCTTTACAAATGCTTTGCTTAACCATGTGTTTATTTCTTCATATCCGAGTGCTTTTAGGTGTGTGTATGTGTGTTTGTGCAAGTTCAATAATCATGTGTGCAGCTGGGGAGGGGGGTTTGAGGGTGTGGGGGGCATCTGGAGTGTTTCAGTACCCAAGGCGCCAAGGACATGCCTTGACAGGAGTGTGTAGACGACCTAGTGGTCTGCGGAAAAGCACAGGGCTGCAGCACAATGTGGCCATTCAAGCCTGGAAGGAGACAAGCGAGATATCACAGGACCCCTGCGAGGAGAGGCTGGTCATCTTGGGGCACATCAAGCTTTCACAGCGACTATAAAGGAAGACATAACTATGATTGCGTCAACAGTAATGTGCTGTGTGACCTCATGCTGGGAAGCTTGTCTACCAATATGGGACAGATTGAGATTGTTAACAGTTTCTGCTGCAGACTGTCTGCTTACAAGTTTTGACTGTTGAAACTAAAAAAATGGGTTTAATGAAGATCTTACAGATCTTCATAGTTTTGCAAGATGTGGCAGAATGAGTGAATATGGAATTACATATCAAACAACATCATAATGTATTAATTTTTTTTCCAAATCTAATCAAATTTCACTATCAGCTATTCTGCAAAAATTAAAAAAACTACAAATTAGAATGATTTGACTAATTTACAATTAGGCAACCTAGTTTACAAGGATGAACAAAATGACCATTCAAACAGTAATTCTTTTTATTATCTCTGAATTTTAAAAACTTGTGAGGAAAAAAAAGTATTTCTTCTAGCAATTTTGTGTAATTACCTTGTAAGAAAACCTTGCACACAGTTGGAAAATTATCTTTTCAAAAAAACATCATGCAGAGCATGATGAGAACACAGGCTGAAAAAAAAAACAGATTGAAGGTTTTCCCATGACAACTCATTGTAGAATCTGAAAGAAATGTAGAATCTGAAAGAAATGGTGGGTTTCTGGAAGCATTACAAGGAATTAGAGTCTATATGTCTTTAGTGCACATCTGACAAAGGCTTTTGAAAACACACACAATGCCACCACCACTGCTATCCATGCAGAAAACTGTATAGGCATCCTTCAGCTCTGACATAAATTTGTGGGGTAGGAAAATGCATCAGAGAGCAATATACCGTGGAATGAGACTCTCCTGAATCCAAAATGTAATTGAATCAAGGATGAATATAGATGGGGTGGAATGAGATTTGACGGAAAACATATCTTATGAATTTGATACTCTGCAATACAATTTTTCCTTTTTTTCTAAGTAAAATGCAGGATGTCTCTTGAAAAGGTGTAAACAATAAACTACCACAGAGTAAGTACTATTCTGATTTAATTTGGAAATCTAAAATGTTTTGACTTCAATGTGATGAACAGCAAACTGAAAAAAAAACCTTTTGATGTTCTCAAACTTCATCCTCACCTTTGCTGCTGGAATTCTTTGGCTGTATTCAGTTCCACAACATCAGCAAGATAACCTTAGCCGACATACATTGTTGCCATATACTACACAGCAGAGGTCTCTTCTGATGTGACCTCAGAGTCCCGAGACTGCCTGCCTACCAAATCACATTTGTGGCAGCATATTTAACATGAAGCCCTGAGGACAGTAAAAACCCACCAAAGAATGACAGGCATCCTTCTGCTGATGAACGTCTGCACTGCAGTGGTCCATGTTGGCGGATTAAGTAGCATCTGGCAATCAATTGCCCTTTTCACCAAAAAAAGAAAAAGGCTGTGAAACTATTTGATCCTTTAGCTTAGGAGTAGTTGAAGGATATGTTCTCATCAGGTCATCTATAATGAAAAAATGCCACTGAACAAAATGGATGGGAAGCAAAACCAAGATTAGTCTTGCTATAAAAACATGCGTTCATGCCTGTATTTGCAAAACTGGTACAACAAGAACAATAATAGATGGCTACAAAGACATGCATTTTGTTTAGAGTACTGAACCTGATAACGTATTACTGAACAAAACATACAAGGAACGCCCCAAAGCCCCACAAATCCCACTGGTTGACGTCACACTCTCAAGGTCTGGCTTCCATCAGAGGAAAAGGGGTTTGGATGGTGAGAAGCAGTGTGCAATGCTCAAATTTGAATTATAAAGAAAATGCTTATAAACTGGATCCCAGATCTCTGAAGAAGCTAGAATATTATCAACATTCTACTCTATCAGAATACAAGAAGAGTGTTAACAAATCCATAGAAATAATTAATCAATATAAAACATACATAAAAAGTTTTCACACAATGTTAAACACACAAGTCCACTATGTTGATGAAAATACTGTAATGGCAAATAGAAACAGTCTAGTAAGGCTTGGAATATCACTTTTTTCCCCACTAGAACTGCACTTCATTGTGTATTACCCCAGGAGTGGACACATTAACTTTCTCATGATATGCTGGCCTCATCTGGTTTGGAATGGCAGTGTTACACTACATAGTTTTAAAGCAATTATGGGACTCCCACCCACAGAAGTGGGGTCTAAGGGCCATGATGCGTCACTGAGTTGTTCAGATATTAGGCCACAGATAGTGGCCTACTTACAAACATTTAAGTTGCAAATTTTCATACATATGTACAAAGCAGTTCTCATGTCTAAATTGATGCAAAAGGATAATTTGCGTAACTTGCATGGTTAGCCCACCACTAAAATATTGTTTATACATCAAAATTTAGAGCTATGCAAAACTATACAGTACAGCACAAATGATAAAGTACTGTTCATAAGCAGTAGGCTAACTATACTTCCAAAGTACCATATTTTAGAGTTACTTTTTTTATTCATTTTCATTCTTGGTTATCACTTGATTAAGTCAGTGGAACAAAGCTATACAATTTAGCTATTCAAAACCATGTGGCTACAGTTAGGTTAAGAATTATACCTTTATATGTTGCTTGTGTGAGCAATCTGAGCCCTAGAATGTGTCCAGTGAAAGATTCAAAATTTACAACATTCATTTCCAAAACAGCTAAGCTTTCCTCTTTTTCCACTCCAGACATTACACATTTTCACATGAGACTGACTTCTTCCGTTGAAATTAAATATTTCTGTCAGAAGATAAGTGTTTCCATGTTGTCAGCCAACTTTGTGAATTGTGTTCTAAATTTTGCATTGGCTCCTGTAAGTTAAAGTTAAAGTGATCCTTCTGACCTCTTTGCTTTTTGCCTGGTCAGGGGGTCTAATTAGCTTTAACAGGATGTAATAACTCATTCCAGCTATCCAGTTGCTGCAACCACACAAACCTTTCTACAAGTTTCACTATCTTTATTGACAGTTAGCAAATTTCCTGGTTTATGTTACCCAGGTCATTTACAGGTCAAGAAGGAGATCTTAAATATTGTTTTGTAGGTCATAAGATTAGTTTAGCATGTTCTGAATGCTGTTTAAATTGTATGTGGCGACAAGAAAACAAACTGCGATGGCATCTCAAAAGACACAGAGCCAGATGCTGGCAGGAGTGGGGTTTCTTCTGCATGATGAACTGTCGCAACTGCTGGTGTGAGTGTGCCAAGATTGCAGCCAAGGGAGTTCTCAAGAAAACACAAGGAAGCGTCATCAGAAAACAAGCAAACAAAAGCCGAACTGTCACCCTGTTTCCAAAATAACTGATCCTTTTGTAATCCCAATCACCCAAGGCAACCAAGGCGGGCAGGAATCCTTCAGGGAGCTGAGGGCAATCAAGTTGGCAGCCACTCTTCTGATACCCAGGTGAGGTGACATTTTCAAAAAAAAGAGAGGCCTGAGATCACAGGAGACGGCATTTGAATGATTAAAGCACTCAGGACAAGCCATGCATAGACTTCGTCAAGTCTTTATAACACAAATGTCAAGAAACTCAATGAATAGTGGGCCAAAGTCAGTTAGACATCAAGAAATATCACTAAAATGTGTGGCTTCTGTCCTGCCATAGTTATGTTACCTTTCATTTAAGTTAGCTTTTTCTAATTAAAAGAGAAGCATAATTTAAGGTACTCCTATTGTCCTATGTAAAAGATGAACTGAAACAAAATAGTTAAGCTTAAAAACAGGGTCTCCTTGTTTGCCTGCAGTACAGTGACAGAGCAGGTTACAGCTGTCTCTCTCTCTTTGAGGCATCCATAGATACAGAGAAAAATCAATGTACAAAAAAGCACTTCATTCCTGCTCTGTTTCAACCTTTACTGCTCCTATAATTAAAAGTGGCTTCTGCGGACTTACCAAACCAGATTTTTTCAATAGGCTAGAGGCGGTTTGTTCAAAGTCATAAGCAGTTCACGGAAAAGAGCTTTTGCTGGAGTCATTATGGCAACCCTTGAATAGGACTCCTGTTGTCTTAATGGAAGGTTGAGTTATTGACAACAGCCTGAGATTATGTGAGAATGGTGGTAGTAAATGGATATTAGAAAGCTGTGAGCAACCAAACAAACATAGATGTCAGTAAGGAACTGACTTAAGATTTTAGGGGGTTCTACTTAACAGTTCTAGAATCACAACTTAATTTTGCAATTGGCACAAAAAGTACAGCCGATCTTCATTTCTCCTGATTAAATTCCATTTGTACCAAAGCAACAACAAGGGTGTAAATCATTTTTACACCCTTGAAGCAGCAGCATCCAACACTGATATTACCAGCTGAGAGACAGAAATTAGCAAATTACCGGTGTGTCATGCCTGAATCCAAGCTGTTGGACCCATTATTTCTGCTCTGCTGCAACTGCGAAAGCCTCTCCAGCTGTGTCTGACATGACGCTGGCATGGGCAAGACTTACTACTGACCAAAAAAAACATAAACAAGATTGCAGGATCCAAACCTTGAATGGTGATCATGAGAGAGCAGAACCTCTGCTATCAGAAGTGGTGAATTTTCTGCTTAGCACAAGACAATACTGTTTTAAGATGGACTCAAGTGTAAAGAAAAAGTGGAACAAAGTGACTGTTGTTGTACACAGCAATCAATAATGGGCTGCTCATTAGTAGGACAGCACATGGAGAGGAAAAAAAGACAGTCCTATGAAAGAAAAAAAAGAAGAAACTGCAGACAGTGGTGTAATAAAACAGGATTGCAGATAACTGCTTAACTCCCGCATTCCACTCATCTTACAAAGCAATGACTAGACCTACCTTATTAATCATTATGGGCAGAAATTCCATAAAGCATTGACCTACATTGACCTGAATGAGCTCATTGTCAAGTGGCATGCAGCAGTTTCATATTTTCCCAAGTAGAACTAGCATTCGACTGTGTTAAGCTATTTGCTCTTTGCGAACCTGACTTTTAGCTAACATTTATTATGTATGAGAAGGTTAAAAGGGGTCCATGAGAAGATTATAAAAGCTTAACATTTTGATGAGATTAATCTAGTTATCAATCTTTGCATGCATAGAGTGGTGATCCAATTAAAATAGCAGAGGAAATGAACAAATAATATTTATATCCCAAGATCTAATTATTCTTAACTGAAAAAAAGAAGAGGGATAAACTGAATGCAGAAATATGCCTGCACCATCCAGCATAAGAAAATCTATATCATGAATATGTCATTTGTTGCTACTAGGGAGTGTAGAAAGTGGGCAGGACTGCAACTATCAATGCAGTCTCTGTGAGAAGATGAAGTATCACTGCAGGGAACAGGAAAGGAGTGGATGTCAGTAGCCTGAAGAGAGCGATATCTGACATCTCAACTCCCACTGTCTGTCATTCTGTCTTTCCAATGATGTATGGATGTTATATGGCACTGCTCACCTAGCAGAGCCAGTCAATACCGTCATGCTGAGGAATTCCATGGTGAGACAATGAGAGCCTGTGACCCTTGTTATGAAATGACAAAACTGCATGATGGTGGTGCGGGAGAGCATGGGGCTTATTAGAAATAGGAGGCTTCTTTTCAAAATAACATTGTTTGTCTAAAACTAAGTCATTCCCCCTCTTACATAATCTATGAATCTCACTTACCTGAGTCAATTATTCCTATTAAATATTTTGCTTACAGTCCTTTCAAATCTCCTGCATAAAAGCATCTGAATGAAATTTGGAATGCTAGAAATGTTCATTCCTATTTCCACAGCCTTCTGATTAGTTTGCACCCCTTCTTCCACTATCTTTTAATGGAACCAATTTAACCTTGTCTTGAGGGATCTGTGGCTGTATTTAGTTGGTTTATTGACCAGACTGACTGCAATGGTTTGCAAATTTTAAAAAGCAGCACAAGAAATGTTTCCAGAGATGAGAAAATAAAACTACTGGATGTATTTCCATCAGAGCCCAGATCTTCATGATGACAAGTTGATAGGGTTGTAATTGAAGAGTTTTTAAAGAAAAAAAGACTGGGTAAAATTATTTGACAATAAAACTTGTCTCACCACATTCCTGAATGAGTGCTACTATGGATTTTGGTTCCGTTTTACTACTGCATTACTCCATCCTGTCACAACCCATCAAGTCCAAACACTCCGCTTCCAGATTCAACATACTTTAAAAAGATGCCAGGGATGTGTATTTTTTTTTTTCTCAAAAAATATTCATTGAATATGACCAAAATTGTTAGATTTGTTGTTGATTAAAAACTGCATAGAATCACTTTGTCTACCTTTAAGTAATATATCAGCAGCATTCACTGTCTTTCTGAAGAATGGGTAACTGATTGGGATTTATATAGACGTGTGTCCCCAAGCTGATGTTAGGCCTTTGAACAACTGACATTTTTCAGGACATCACATAAGAAACTCAATCCACCTCCAGAACCAAGGTGACGTCCCTGAGCAGGCAGACAAAAAAGAAGCAAAAGGCCCCTGTTTTCCTCTTTCTCAGCCCACAGGGGCTCCGCTGCTGCCTGCACACCAGCGCTGTTATCTGCTGCTTATTATTTGGCTGAATGAGCCGGATCGGGGCTCACGGGCTCGCGTTTGACATAATGACTGATTACAGTCTTGTGGCTCCCCTCTAAGAAATCCCACAGTTGCCACCATTTCACCACAGCAGCTCAACATCATGAGCTAGATTGTAGAAGAGGAGAGGGGGAGAGTTGGTGGTCTTTTCAAGTGACAGCAAAACTACTACCCACTCTTGAGCTGTCACGGGTGACGGAGACCCTGGTGGGCACCTGGGTCAGAAACTTCACTACTCGTCAGATGCCTTGTTAACAAGACCTTTTTGAACAGAAACAGAATGATATGGCTCAACAAACTCCAAGAAATGCCACTAAAAATGTGCTGTGAAGAGCTTATCTGCCTCTTCGTCCCATAGAAATGTGATACATACAAATGCATACTGACATTAAACCTATTAGGAGTAATAAGTCCAACATGAAGCATCTGCAAAGCACAAATACTTCAAAGACTTTAGGCATTTGTACTTTTGAATGTGATACCATAAGTCTAAAAACATCACAGCAGGTCTCGTGAACAGCTAGTGCTTCCAGCTTTGAGGCAGTCAATTTTAAGTTCAAGGTGAGACACAAATGTGCTTTCATTTATACAGTTTTGCTCTGCTGGGGCAGTACATCTGTTCTGTCATTTCCAGGTGACAAAATGATGGTAGAGAAGTGGAACTATTATAGGTCTACCATCACTATACCATCCTGAGATGAAGAATGACAGCAGGTGCACAAAGTTAAAGTGGACCATCCCTTGTGAGCAGACACTTCTAAAAATGACAGCAAGAAAAAAAAAAGCGGCTAATGACGAGGAATGTGCTGGTTGAGGCAGGTGACCCTCCAAGATCACATCCCGCACTCCTAAATCCAATTCTATACGATTGATTAAGGAGATCAATTTGCTCTAAGTAAAGACAGAGCTGCTAAAATGCTGAGTACATTTCGCAGTTGCAATTGCAACCAGTCAGTGATGAAGTCCACAGATGCTCAATGATTTAAAGCAAGCCCAATATGCTCTCTAAAACAGAAAAACTCAAATGATAGAAAAATAAATTTATTATTGCTGTCTGTCCCCATGTGAAAGCACTTTTCTAATTTTCTGTCTTTGAACCTCCTTTCAGTCTCTGAACTGTATCATACATGAATGTGGAGTGGTATTTTAATTAAAAAATATTCATCTGGGTATGGCAATCAAGATTTTTGTAAGTCATTCATGCTTTCTGTTCCATTACAAGGTCCTTTGAACTGGAGGGCTTAAAATGTCAAAAAAATGTAATGGAATTTTTGCCCATACATTACAGTGAAAAAGTATTTAAGCACCGTGTTTTTCAGAGTATCAGTATCTTTTTAAAAGTTGGTGCTAAATGATGTTATAATAATATTTTGATTAAAAAAAAATCTCAGCACATTTTCATGGCATTAGAAAACTAATTATTTGCAATACTCCAGTTGAAATCATAGTTTTAAAAATGTATCTATACAGTATAGTCCGAATGAAATCCAACCAAATCAAACTTCTCATAGTTGTTAACACACTCACACAACACAGATGGAGTTATCTTTACATATAAATGTTTCACTAGACTGTAACTGGCATGTGCGGTTCCTTCCCTGAACTTTGAAAAGTAACAAAAAAAAGAGGCTGTTAGAGATAAGAAAAAAAAAACCTAAAGATTAAATAATGTATGAAATGTAAGGAGCTGGAAGTCTGTCTAAAATTTTAAACTGCTCCAATTTTAATCCAGCTAAACCAAAGATTTACGTGTTGTTTTGGTGGGTATCATAAGGTTAAATGGAAAAGCCAAACATTAACATGCCACCTATCATGGGAGAGGCAGGCAAAATTTGATTAATACATTTATTATTTTCTTGTCGATGTATATTGGGATAATGAAAGATGTCCATTTAACTATTAAAATTTTAATGACAGCCCAAGTTTGACCAAAGTGTACATATAAACATTGTCACTTAAGGTGGTTTCCTTTCAAGGTGTGTAAGCATCTGGATGCTTGCACATCAAGATGTGCAAGGTTTGTAGTAGGTTTGTGTCATGAAATATGTGTGTGTGCAACTGTGTGTTTTATCATCTACTCATACAAAGGAATTATACTTGATCTTCTTTTCTTTTCAGCTGCTCCCTTCGGAATTCACCACAGCACATCATTCGACTTCATCTACCCCTATCCTCTGCATCCTCTTCTCTCACACCAACCAATCCTCATGTCCTCCTTCACTACATCCATTAGATATGAAAACTATATCATCACTGTAATATCAATATCACAGCAGTTGGTCATCTATTATTTTCCAAATGCCATGTATTCACAGTGTAAATGTCAATAATACCATTTAGCTGATCAGATAAAATCTTACTGAACAAGATGCTAATTTAGATGATAATTTATGTGTAAAGTGTTGTTGTAGGCTGCAGTTTTTTGCTGTATTTTTGTAATTATCATCTTTTTTTTTAATTGCTGTTATAGCAACAATACATTTTTCTTTTTTTCCTGGTGACAAATTTAGATATTTAGAAAGATATTAACACCATACACTGAGGTATCGCTGTATGTCATGCTGAAGTTTTCAACAATATAATTTATCTCATAATTTCTTAATATTGTACATCCCTAAGATATCATCGTTACTGAATCCTTTACGGAATCAGTTCTTTATCTTTTTTATTACTTAACTGACCATATCTTGAGTAAGAAACATTTGGTCCTTAAATGATTCCCGCAAAAACTGGGGATGCAGTTACTATGTGCAAGTCTGCACCCGATTTCTCTTTGCTGGCCAATTAGTGGTCAGATCAGGAGGTCCCAGTGGTGTAGGGAGGCGTAAATACTAACCGTCATTTCCATTCATTTGTATGCAGCTGCAGGTGCGCCTCCTTATTATGTATTCAACTCAAAACCTCACTCCCAAACAGGCTATAAATTAACTTCTTTTAGAGCTTCGCCTCAGAGAAGCATTGCATCTTTGTTTGAATCCTCTTCACTAGTCCAAGGTTCATGAGGGGGAAAAATGCCTTCAGGACATACAAAAGCTATGAACGCTGTGCAACAAAAAAATATAAAAAATACAAATAAAAATTTGGTGTCATACTGTAAAAATGCACATAGACAAAATGTATCAGATTTTACAGGGTAGTAAAGAGCTTGATGTACTGCAGCTCCGTAAGGCTGTGTCAGTTTGATAGCTTTTGGATACCTTTTAACACTACCAACACGGTCGTAAGAGTGGCTTGGTTGCTTTAAATGCTAAGTTGACATTTTTGGGTCCATATCTCCACTCCTGTCGAGAACGTGTTCTTTTTTACTCTTAGACATTCATATTTCCCCAGTCAGTTCTGCCTTTGTGGGATGCTGGTTAACAATGCTGTACAGCAAAATTTTTCTTTGTAAAAACAGATATTATCTTGAAAAATGACAGCACTGAGCTGTTCAAGTCAGGAGCAAGTGACTATGTAGCTTTACTGTACACTGGTTGTTATCTACAAGGAACATTGCTTCAAGACAACAACATCCTACAATTACATCTTCACATGCTAGTGAGTGCTTTGTGCTCATGTAGTCTTTGTATTTCTGCCTGCAGAGGTTCTGTTAAAATGTAGCAGCTAAGTGTTTGGAGCCCCAGGGACAACCTAAGTGTCAAATTAAGGCTGGCCTGCAGATAATTAAAATTGCAATCTAAAATACAAGAATTTCTTTAAGCAGTTTCACCATCAGAGATAATACACTTGAGCTTGATAGTGACTCAGCCTTGGAGGCCTTTGCTATTACAGAAACGATAAATGAGTGTGGCATGTCAAATTATCCTCAGTACACCAAAACCCTGCTGCAGTACAGATATTATAACCATATGTTGAGGACATTTCTTATTTGCTGGAGTAAACTGGAAATTAATATTCTAAACAATAATCTCCTGATTATAATAAACTGGAAACACTTCCTCTGACTTTTTCACGTGTTTTGTAAAACACGGGGCTCACTATAAACTTGTCTTTAGAGCATCTTCTCAGTTGTAAATGGCTTTAACAATATGATTCTATCAAAAAGCAACTCAAATTGGCTTGATTTTATAATGAATAACACAGAGCCGAGTAAATGGTCAATTAAGTTAGCTCAGCTGAAGGTTAAATAAGTAAAAGATTGATTAATTTAGCTTACATATAATGTCAATAAACAGCAGAATTTGTAGGGAAGGGACAGGATATCTGGCACCGGCACCTTTGTGGTTTCTGTAATTCCTGTGTACTTCAAGTTATTGGTTTTGTGTCTATAAATATTTGACCGGGGAACAAAACAAAAGAAAAACATATTTTTTCTCAAGAGAACTAAGGTTTGAATGTGCAAGCAAGCACAACTTAACCAAGGATATTTCTGTAACTAAAGTAAGTAACTCCCATATTATTTCATATTTTATTGTATCTTATTAAGCTTCTTTATCAGAGCCACATAAAAAGGTACATTTGACAACTTTAAAAATGAGTAGGACTTTCAGAAAAAAAGCAAAAGGAGGTTGTTCTAAAAAAAGAGCAGGAATCTGTCAGCTAACACTATGAAGCTACAGAGCTAATAGAGAAAACAAGAAAAAAAAAATTCAACCAAAAGATAAAATTATCTATATTTTACTTATTCGTTTGTAATTTGTCAACTTGGCTCCTACAGACACACACACACACAACTCAAATGAACCATACAAGAGTACGCGAGTGACTCTTAACATTTTCTGCTGTCATACATTTGAAGTCACAATATGTCTAGTTTTGTTCACTATGCTATAGGCTGTCATAAGATAAGAAGATTTGTGCTTTAGGAAAAAAAGTAAAAAAAAAAAAACAACAAAAAACTCCTTGGTTCACTTCACAAGAGCTGAACAGACAACACTGATTTTTCTGGAGTTCCACAGAGTGACAGAATTACCTCATATTCAATTTTACAAACCTTTGACATCAATGCAGCTTAAAAAAGAAAAACATTCATTCACATAAGGATGCATTTTTACAGTTGATTTTATATATCTTTGAAATAACATTTTTATGTTCTATGCTTGTGAAAAATACAAAAACAAATATTGACGTCAAAGACATAAACTCCTTTTAAAAAGGAATCAATCAGTGCTGTTAACCTCATAACACATACATTCATGGCACAATAGCCAAATTTAAAAAGCATCTGTGACAGATCTATACACATAATATGCTCTTAGCATTTCTGGTCACGGTCTGCCAAGCTATGCAGAATAAAGAAACAAATTGTCTGTTGTTTCCATCAAGCACAAGCTCAAGTCTCCATCTCAACTCTAACCCCATTTCCTGCAATTTAGTGTCCCCAGGTTGTGAAAGCTTATGTCAAAACCTTTGCGTCCAAGCTCTTTATGAGACAGGACAGCTAAAGTGTTGAGAGGCTTGGACCTTGAGGACCTTTTCTTGGCCATGAGCCTTCTTTTTATTCTTTTTTTCAGCTTTTTCTTCTCTTCTTGTGTGACATTCCTGCCAGAGAAAGGGCCCCAGCTGAGTGACCTGCCCCACTCCTAACAGCGTGATAACTCAGTCTTAGAAAGAGCAGGGGCCTGAGTTTACGGAGGGTAAGATTTAGCCCTCAGGAATGTGAAAACGACATAGCAGGTGACCTGCCTTATCTTTTTTACCTCAAGTTTAATTTCCATTTTAAAAGCTAGACATTGTAAATTAATAAAATGTGTACAGAGAGACATAAATTGGAATACTTTAGCTGCCCTGTCAGCACGGCCGTGCTGAAGTAAAAGCTACCTATCATTTTAAGCTCACAGGGACATAATCAGCCAACAATATAAACCGTCATCTTCCCTCTCCGAGGATGTTTTTGCAATGCTTAGCATGTCAACATCCAGCCAGAGGGATAAACAACCATTCAAGTGCAAAATAAATGTAAAAATCTGTCATTTTGACAGCATGTCCTAAAATTCAGAGCGCTGCTCTTTTATAGTCTCATTTTTTTAATTTGTCAAGCATCTCAGGCTGTGCTGCTAGTGATAAGTGTTAAAAGATGGTATATTCTAAAGAATAGCTATATTATGCTCATGGTTTTCATATACTGTAAGAGACAGTTTGTGGGAAAATGGAAATTACAGTTTCTAATAACTCAAGGGGAAGTCATCTTTTGTTATTTGACCAGAACTCCAATCCTCAAAGCTCATCAATCTGCAGTCATAAGGGACAATTCACATTTTAGAAACTAGAAGCAGTTATTTCCACTGATAAATACACAATCATCCAGTCTTAAAAAATAGCTGGAAATAAATTGTCTCAAACTGATTTAAAGGGGAAAAAAGCTGTTTCACAGCTGTAGGGAACATGGAAAATTTTAAAACAGGTAGAGTGCGATGTGTAATGACTGAACATTATCGCATGAACTGGAGCCAGCAAAGCTGCACATTACACACATATACAATAACATGCCTGAGTGGTAGCCATGGAGACCAACAATTTAACTAGAAATGGTGCACTTAATCTTAACTAACTGTACAGTAATTGCCAATTGCCTATTATAAGAGCATGCAGTACATAAGCTTGAGCGTTATATTCAGATGATTTTCTGATTTTTCAAATTAAAGGGAACATTTCAGAGTAAAAGCAACCTTAGGTTTATTATTAGATGATAAGGAGCGTAAACCTTTGTTACAGACCAAATAAATGTTAATTAAAGCGGTTTTAAGTTTGAACAGAAAATGCTTTTTAAGTGGTTATGGGGGTTATTGAGCTATGTCAAACTAAAATGCTATTTCAACCCGCTGACAGGACCCAAAGAAATGTCATTCTACTTTAGTGATGCTGTGTATACAATCCATAAAAACAAAATAAGGTCTGTTTCACTTAGCATGTGTCATGGAAACCATTGTCAATAAATAAGGAATTGACACAATAGGCAATTAATAGAAGAAGAGGCCATGAACTCTCCTCCTTGTGTGTCTACCAAAGAGTGCTCTCCAAAATACCATTTTATAATCTCCCGAGTTTTATCAGATGATAACAGTTTATTTTCAGTGTATCATCTTTGTTAGATGTGTATGATGCTGCAACTAAGTCCAAGCATGGGAGGCCCACACACGTCTGAGTGTGCTTTGCAGGCGTGATACCCACCGAGGGAGGTCCACAAACCCACAGTCGAGTGTGAGGGTTGTACACACTTGGTCACATAACGTTAGAGCTTGTTCTTGAGGACCTTGACAGCGAATGAGTCATTAATCTATGTGAGGCTCAACACTGAGTGTGCAACAGAAGTGAAGTGAAAATGAACTGAAGCATTATTGTAGGTGAAAAGAGAGCTCTCCTACTGGCAACATCAAAGTTGAACACCAGATCTCCACCCACCAGAAAAATGTCCAGACATCTGAGTATTTGGGCCCAACCTTACTACTGACAGTAGTTCGTATGACATCAGTAGTTGGTGTGTACGTATTTATGACACAGTGATAGCATCTGGACAGAAATACCTGTGCCAAGTCATTTTATACTGTTTTTGTACACACACAAAGTTAAAATTACCTTCTTTTGTCACAGCAAAATTGCCAGTCTTATTGTGTCAACACCGAACCAAATTTACTCCAACACCGTATGGTATTTACAGTTGTAATTGTAGATTAAATATTTCCACACCAAGACAGTTACATACATTTTTTGACCAAAAATCTCTGTAAAACATATTAGCAATAACATAAAATTTACAGCTGCAGCGAGGTGAGGTGGCGTTTGCAGAACCTGGAAAGAAGCTTCTTTGCTTGACTTCTTAGGGTGTGGTCAGTTTACACCGTTTACACTTGAAAACATTTACTCTGAAAATTTCTTTTTATCTAAATAGTGTTAAATAACAATACTTTTAATGAATTGCAACCAACACTGAAAAATTAACACATTAACAGATTTGCTAGGTGAGCCTATCCAGACGAGCACTTCAGTGAAATGACATTTTTGAGTCTTGTCAGAGGATTGAAATATAATCTTGTTTTAACATAGCTCCATTCACAGGTTTGTTAACATTAATTCCCATTTTGGTACAAAAACAAATTCCATTATCACTCAAAGCTACTTAAATTCACATCGTTTAGGTCCCTAATGGAAGTTTACACTCCAGAATATTGCATTAACATCATATTTGAGTATCATGAGGTGTTTGCCATATTTTGAACTTTCTGCTAGGAAAAAAAATAGCATTTAAAACATTATTCAAGGTTGTTTACTGTCATGCTGAGTGGTTTTAAAGCTCCAACAGTAATCCTAGTCATATCCACCACAACGAGCTTTGAGAAAAATATCTTAGAAGATGCCTGCAGTCGTAGATTCTAAGTTTGCATGTGTGACTGATGGGTAACTTTCAAAAATGCTGCTCTCTGAGGGATGACTATCCAAATTGATACAGCAGTAAAAGCACTCACAGTACATAATATAAGCCATAAAGCTGTAGTCCTAACCTAATGTAGACCATATTTGAAAGCCCACACCGCCATCCTTGCAGCATGGAAAAACTGGAGTTCTCCTGACTTGCAGTTGTGTTGAACCAAAGAAAAAGCAAAAATCAAATCAAATAAATTTAGCTGCAGATGGATGGAAATTTACTTGGCATCAGCGTATCAGTGAAAAGGCACAATCGCACCGATCAAACAATGAAAAATCATGCTTTCTAGTGAGGGCAACAAATTAACCCACATTACTGTGAGGTTGGAGGCAACAGGGAGAAAAACTTATGTGGTAGCACGAAGTACTGAGATAATATGGCTCACTCTTGAGACAAAAGAATGCCTAATTCAATATAAAATCTCTCAAACTGCCTATAATGAATAGATTTGGAGTTCTGAACATTTACAAATTTTAAAAAAGAAAGATTTTCCAGGAGCTGATCCAGAAGAATTGTTTGTGAAAAGACTGAAATGAAACGGGTTTCTCTCTCTTTCATTTCTACATCTTCTGCATTTCTTTACCCAAGACAACCAATTTAATCTATGTATTGTACTGCTCATATTAAGCAATTTATGCTCCTACAACACAAAAGACTGCAAGATGACAGCAGCTTCGGGAGGCAAGGGAACAGTTATTTCATTTCCATACCGTCCCATCAGGTATCACACCAGCTGCTGGGTTCAACTGCTGCGAGATTAAATAGGAGCTAGATTATATTCCACAAGGAGCAGCAGTCGGCTGAATCAAAATAGATCAGACATGCAGAAAACAAAGTGTAGGTTGACAAAACAGTTTAGTCACAAAGCATCAAATGTCCCCTTGAGTTTCCCCTAGAGGGGTAAGTCAAGGTTTTAACTGCTGGTGGAGGCAAACTGTGTGTGTGCGTGCTGTGTGTGTATATGTGTGTATGTGTCTGTGTGTGTGTGTGTGTGTGTCATCTGCTTGAGGGCAATTCCACCAATGCAGATTATGTGACAGATGGTGCTGCAGTCCCTGACCGAACGGATGTAATTGTCACATAAGGATACAACAAACAACAACATCAATGACAAGCTGGAAAGAAGGAAGTAAGTTGTCACACAAACCCAGGCTGGAAAACTCAACATGAGAGATCGTCTCACCTCCATAAGCTGCGCATTTTGTGTTATTTTGGATCACATTCAGAAGGCGACATTCAGAACCGGGAATGGGAAATGAGGGGCATCACTTTGCAACGATGAGGAGACTTCAGATCCGATTCGAACTGATAGGCTGAGCTACCTTTTCTGCTTTGATTCTGATGTTGAAAGACAGTGTGGCTTCTTCACATCAAAGGATTTGGTACAATGGCCCCTCAAGCTTGCACTCCTCTCAGACGCTGGGCAGAATGCCTCCTTCAGCATATGAGCAACCATTCGCCATCATCTCTTTTGCGACTGCATTAAATAATGATATGTGTTGTGAAGTATTTATGGGTTTTCTTACTGCAGCAGACATCCTGCAAAAAGCCAGGAGTGGCACTTTGCAAAAAAAAAAAAAAAGTAAACAAGTCAACTGACTGTGAGAGATTTAGTCAGTAAAATATGAAAATTCTGCATGACACAGACCAATTTCATTCTTAAGACATAGTTTAACTGTGATAGTAATTAAAGAAAAACAGATGCTGGTATCACTGCATCTACTGTATCCTCACACAGCAGAGGCCTGCATTGTACATTTCTTCTAACACCTTGGACACATCCTTTCAAATCAGCTTCAATCCCAGCTGCATCTTGTGACATCGGAGTTAAAATCTCATATCTGGGCTGACGGTTTTGTGTTCTCCAAAAAAAGAAAAGAAAAGAAAAGAAAAAGAAAAAGAAAAAAAAAAGAAAAACTTCCCTCCTCGGTTTTCATCCAACTTCCCCGCAAAACCCGTTTTCAGAGGACTGCACTTTCCTTTAATTGGAATTGTAAAAATGTAAAATGTGGAACTTGAAAAAAAAGAAGGGGGAAAAATTGTTCAACAACTCTGTGGATTCATTAGATCATATTCCTAGGATAATAGAAGGGATTGATTACCGCGAAGGGGGAATGAAAATTTGATATGGGTTATCAATAGGCTGCGCGTGGACCGGGGCTGATCGCACCTGAACGCATCAATAGCCCTGTTAAAGTAATTAAGAGTGGACTGCGTGGTATAAATTACATTACAGAGCGCATCACTGGTGCAAGGTTTCGTTCTGGAACATTATTATTGTCCTGAGCTGGATCTGCAGATAATAGCGTTTATCCGCACAAGCTGACAGGAGGATGCATTATGTAGAGGAACGTCACACTTACCGCGGATTTAGAAATTGCTGCTGAAAACGAGGGTAGCGATACACCGCAGCTCCTTGCGTTCAAAGTGAGCGTTAATTTGTCTGTAAATTGTCTCTCGGTCGGTGTCGTCTTGGGTGTGAGGGAGAGACTTGTCGAGGACGCAGAACCACGAATCCAAAGTGAATATCCTCGAAAAAGCGCCTCTTTTGTGGCTGTTGGTCTGGCTGCGGTGCTCCAGGATCCCGGGTCCCGGTGATACCGGCGGCTGTCGCGGGAGAAACGGCTGCTTCCTCGGGTCTGTATCCGCGGAAATGTCCCCGCGCTTACATCCCCTTTAAACCACAAGGCGTCCTCCCGTGCTGGGGCTACATCACGTCCCGCAAGGCTTGACGAGGCAAACGCCAGCGAGCTGAGCACACACCTCGCCGCTTAGGCGCACCAAAACAGTATCCAGAAGAATTTGAAAAGAAAAATTAAAAAGAAAAATACGGAGGGAGGTGGGGGGGGATGTTCTGAGTGAAGCTCCGCAAGAGGGGGGAAAAAGAAGAGGCAACTTGTTTTGCTCCAGAAACTGAGCTCCAGGCGACTATGACAAACCAATTGTGCGCACAAGGCTCAGAGTAATTCTGTATGAAAACCGAGGCTTTGGAGAGCCAGCGAAAGGTGAGGGGGAAACTCGGATGTGGGCTGCCGCTCTCACCGTATACTCGGGCTCCACCTAGCAGCAAATACTAGATAACATACTGCAAGGCAGTGCACCTTCCCCGGGGTTCACAAAGAGACACGGGTTATATTACACTCTATGCACCTGTGACTGCAATTAGCTGTGTTATCTCAAAGGGTACCCAAGTACAACTTCAGATGGAAATCAACACACACACACACACATATATATATATATATATATATATATATATATATATGCGTATGCATATATACATATAAAGAGATAAAGATTTTTAAAAATCATGCAGATGAGGAATACTAAGTACCCCCTTTCTAGTTCCATCGGCTTTAAGCTGCAGCCTTAACTATCAGCACTTAATTAACTGATCACCAGTAGGTGTGCTGACTTCTGCCTAAACAGATGTTTTAGTGGGTTGCATTCTTGTGTATTAACACAATGCCAAGAAGAAAAGACACAAGCAATAGTCTTGAAGATGGAGTTCAACAGTGAGAAAGATTTACAGTTTTTACAAACTGAAAACCATTGAGATTTAAAATAAAAAAGTTGCAAATCCAAAGCATTCATAGCATTTTTTTTTAACTTTGTATTTTTCTGAGAATTGCATTATCTGACCTTGGGGTAAATTAGATTAAATTCCACTCTTGGGAATTTTAGCAAATGTCTTGAATGCTTTCCAACAAGGAATAATTTTCCTCACTGTAGAACCCTGAATTCCATTATTTTTTCTGAGAGCAAATTTTCACAATGAAGCATCTGTAGTATATAACATTGACCACACTGACTACAACTATAAAACTATGACAAACTGAGAAATTTGACTATTCCTATAAGCAAGGGTTCACCTGTAAAGACACACAGCCAAAAAATTTCCTCTAAAGTCAGCAGTTTCACTCAGGTCTACTGGAAAGACTTGAGAGTATATTTTTGCTCACCATTTTACCTTGCCTTACTGCCTTACAGTGTCTTACTTTTAGTGTTTATTTTCTTGCTAGGTTACACAAACAGTCTCGCAGGACTTACTTATACTTTAAAATTGAGTACAACATCCATCCATATTGATCCTCATAACCTTTAAAAATTAGATTTAAATAATTGGGTCAATTTCTGGAGGGCTCATGATTAACAGCACCTGGCTACAACTTAGCCTCTTAAATCCTGTGGAAGCAGTAAGGGGGTACCCAGTATTGTCCACACAATTTTTTTTCTTCTTTTAGGCTTCATTATTGTTAGGCTTAAGTATTAAGTAAAAGGCATCGTGACGGAACAAAGTTAAGTTCTTGCTCATTTTTATTCTGTTTTTAGGCAAAATTTAAAAAAAAAAAAACGGTTATAAGAGGGTGTACTCTGAGGTAGATTTTTTTCATAAAATGTCTTTAAGGGCAAGTATGCAGTAATTTCATTCCTAGAGTCTTCTTAATCATGAATAATGGCATGAACAAGAAGCTGGAGGCTGTCAAAGATTCATCTTTACTGGTTACATCTTCTTTCCAAAAGTTGTGTATTCTGAAAGGTGCTATATTATGTGTTACAGCAAAACAAGGTAGATTATAAGAAAACATATGATAAAGACACATTTTTGGGACTTGAAATCATATATTTGGGAGTCTGAAGTGACCACCAAATCAAAAACCTTTTCTTTTTCTTTTTCTTTTTTTTTTTTAAATGCACACCCCCATGGTCAAAAGAATAGTGGAGTTTAGACGAGTGGTGGACTACAGCCCCTAACACAAGTCACATTCCCATTACCCCTAGATTTTGTGCAAAACCCAAATATCAAAAAAGAAATTCTGTAATGGAAACGGTTCTAATTCGAAAAATCTCTCAAATATTGCAAAAACCTTCTTATGCTCTCATGAGGTGTTTTTTTTTTTCCTCCAATAATTCCACTTTATGGAAAAAGTGTAATGGAAATGCTTTTTGTGTAAACCCACATCTCTGGCAGTGCTGGATGTGACATAGTAGGTCAATCTAAATTCTTATAAAATCTAGTGTCCAGCCCTTTTTGGCCTAATTAATACATTATAGTTCTGCTATAAGACTAATAATCATTTTGCATTACATAAGGGCTTTGCCTTTGAGTAATCATTTAAATGACCATCCGCTGCCTTCTTCCTCTGACTATTTTCTCAACAGCAGCAATCGCAATAATTTGTCAGACTAAAGATGCTTCTGTCTATCTTCTTCAATGTTGAGATTTTCTTTTTCTTTGCTTTGAAGAGAAGTCTCACAGGACAAGATATGAAAAACACCGTTAAATGGAAACACAGACCCCACAACCTTTATTGCAAAAAAATTCGAGTTTTGATTTTCTTATGCGAAAAAATGTAATGGAAACGCGCCTACTGGTTGCATTGAACAGAGTTGAAGAGATATAGCAAAAAAGGCACTTTATTAAGATCCCAGAACATTGTACCAACTTAAAAAAAACAGGGCATCAAATGTCTCCTTTAAAGATGAACGAACACTAATATAATGTGACCTTTGAACGCTGCACCAGCTGCACCACATCTCCAGCTGGAGCCAGCCAGTGCACACCCTCTCAATCACCCCATTGCCTATTAATCACTTTAATAATCCTAATTACAATTAAACAATCAGTAATCATCCAATCGCTCATCCTGGGCTTCCCTAATGACAGTATGCAAACAGTGATGTGACAAAGCCGATTTTTGTACTTGTTCCCAGCCCGAGAAACACCTTAAACCCCTGCATGCGCTGATGAAAAATAACTAGATGCCTGCATTTTAAAGATGAGGCGTTATCTCTCCTTGGCACTGCTCTCCGTGCAACCCCCCTATGCAAAATGGATTTTTGCAGGTGGAGCGCCGACCTAAGCTGACTGCCATTACACTTGAATGAAACGAGGAATCTTCAAAGTAGCACCTTAAGTGCCATGCAATATACTGCGGCTGTCTCCTCTACATAAACAAGAACCACAAAATAACATCCTGCACATTAGCAATAACATGAATACTACCCCAATATTAGAGATGGAGCTGCCTACAGACTAATAGAATACAAGTCAGATTCAGAATGCTTCCTTTTCAACTTCTAACACACTCCTTGTGATTAAAGTATAAACAGCTTTGCCCTTCACTGAAATGGAGCAGCATTTCAAAAACATGGAAATGAAGGCAAGAGAGACTCCTCTATATTTCTTTTTTTTTAAAGTAGAGGAACTAAATCATGCAAGTAAAAAGGAAAGTCCCTGAACTGCATGAATATCATATCTCCTTTGTTAATATTTGAAAAGTAAAATACAACAAGAATTAATGATATTTATTTTTCTTTTTGTTTCATACAAGTAAGTGGGAACATTTGTTAAAGCTTAACAACAAAAATATGTTGTGTTGAAACAGTTTAATTACAACTAATAGCTACTTTGAATAATCAGATGCTGGGTTTTATATTAACACAATACTCACTTTTTTAAAGTTATGAATTACCTTTTATTCCACCATCACCACAACTCAAGACTGAGCTCATACTAAGAAATCTGTCATGATTTCTATCACAGTCTTTAAGACAAAGGTAACATAACTGCTATCAGATGATTTAAAGATAACATTGATTTTAAAGAATTTATTTTTTTAAAACTCAGAAAAACATCAAAACATCAATATGCGCCATTTTCTCTCAAAAACTAGAATCGGTTCAGGATCTGAGACAGTGTTTGCTGTGATTCAAATAAATACAGTAACCAAAAAAAGCAAACAAAAATGAGGGACTACCAGAGCACCACTGGTCCATCAGTCACCCCAGCAGCACAATACGAATGAGGGAGCACCCCCGGCCTATCCAGCAAAGGATAGCCAGTAGGTAGTGGTCTGGTTAGTCAGCCTTAAAGGGTTCTAAAATGGTCTGATATAAAGGTTCTTCAGATAGAAGCCAATGAGGTTTAGGCCTTCTAGCTCGATGTTAGCCTTAGCCAGCAATTTTTTTTTTTACCAGAGATGGAGATAGCTGCAGCACATTGCTTTTATTAAGCTTCATCCCCCAGACCCTTACGGGCAAACCAAGAACTGGTCACAGAAGTCTATTAACAGAGCAACAAAACATATTATCTTTAAAATGAGAATGAGGCTTTTCTGTTAGGTCTTTGCTCTGTTAGGAGTATCTGGAGTCAGCTAGTCATCTGATATGAAGGAATATACTCAAAAAATCAGGTTTCTAATTATACATAAACATGTGTCTTTACACAAAAAAAAAATTACCCTTCATTTAACTTGACATAGATATGAAATGCAGCTTGGAGAGAAAACTATGTTTTTGGAGCAGATTGTAAATGTGCTTAATTCTGCTGTAAACATGATAGCCAATGGAGATTGATTCATTTTTTGAAGCCAGCCCTTAATAGTCATTCAAGGAAATTCCCATCCTTTTTTGCTTCAGAGGAAAAAGCTGGATATTGCAATTTAGCACCTGGCTGCAACTTACCCTCTTAAGTCCTAAATAAGAAATAACGGGGGCATTTAACCTTGCCCACATGAGTTTTTTGTTTTTGTTTTTGGCTCCATTTTTGCGTGAAATAAATGGGTGGTGTAAGTTTCATATTTTCGTAGCTCAATGTCTCACTTTTAATGTTCACAGACAATCCACCATACTTCCACAGTGAACACAAAGTTCCTCGAATGATGATTCTGACAACCTTGAAAGCTGAAGTTGTAAATAATAAGCACAACCAGGATCATTTGTCCTGGATCACCCATGATCATGTTGGTATCACGTGTCCTGCACCCTCTGATTTTGACTGATCATTGAGAGAAAAGTGACTTAAGCATTCAGGAAGGCGTCCTTGAAGTTGAACCACCTTCAGCTGACAACGTAGGGGTTCCTCAGGAAGAAAAGACCAGAAGCAGAACAGCTGGAGTACTGAACTTCAGAGCACTGAACACTGTTTGGATGGGAATTCAAAACAGAATCACTACTGTGTGTTTTATGTCATGAAAATGAACACAAATGAACACATCAGCTTTTCAAGGGTCTATTAAGTATCAAAAGATAGCTCTCTACAATTATCTGGAACAATATAACCATCAGCTATTGTTCAATAATATACAGCTGCTGTGGAATACAGTTTAACAAAAGAAACAATATTATGGCATTAAATAATTCATGTTGAAGAAATATCAATAAGGAAGTACTTCAAGATC
This sequence comes from Zenarchopterus dispar, assembly GCA_028564865.1. Classification (NCBI taxonomy): domain Eukaryota; kingdom Metazoa; phylum Chordata; class Actinopteri; order Beloniformes; family Zenarchopteridae; genus Zenarchopterus; species Zenarchopterus dispar. The sequence continues at coordinate 2,716,775 of JAOWBL010000010.1, forward strand.
CCAGTGCTTCCCTTTTAAAAGAAGAAACAGAGAATAAAGTAGCTACTGATGAATCTTTATAAAACAGGCTTGAAACATCATGTCCTTTTTTGTTCTCTCTCACCATAATTAAATGTTAATGAGTAAAATATGCAGAAGAAAAAGGGGACAGTTACAAGTTTACAATGTAGCTCATTTCAGTGTCTACTTAAAAAGCATTTCAGTTCTTTAACAAAAAATATAATTATATATAACACACTCATGCTAAATATCCAGCTTCCTGAGTTAAACGCCTCAGACTCATGGTGATGTAATGCACTTTGCTATATAAGTGCTGCACACCTACTCGCATGCTGTTGGAAGGAACTCCTGTCAAATATGAAGCTGTTCAGGAAAATTAAGGCTTATGAGGACAGTTGTTGAATCCAGTAATGTGAAAGCCAGCAGAGGAATTATCATCTCCGCTGTGCTGACACTTACATATGCAAGAGCGCTCAAATTGCTGAGACAACTCGACAACTGAGACAACTCAGCTGTTTGTAGGGAAGTGGGTGGATGCGCTCAAGGGGAAAAAAAAGTGATGTTAGAACTAATCATACAAAAATTTGAAAAAGAGCAAAGTGCTGAGCACTAGTTTATCATATCGGTTGTGAGACACCTTGTCAAACATGTCCAGCAAATTAAAACAGCAAAATGTGTCATTTGCCTTCCAAAATAACATATGGGATTTTGATCAGACGGCTGTGTATGGCTTAGTCAATCTTTTCTTATGTGCCACCAATAAGGTTTTGGATTGGCCGTACTTAAAGTGGTGTGAAAAAGTTTGTGGATCCTTTGAAAAGTACTGTCTTTCTGTGTCTATTTTTGGTAAAATGCTAAAAGATCTTCATCTAAATCACAATTTAAAGAAATAAAAACACAATCTGCTTAAGTTGATTTCACACAGTTATAACTTCTTGTGTCTTTATTGAACACACACCCATTAAACATTCACAGGATTATAAGCTAATAACGTCAACAAAAACTTATGAAATCATACAGTACAGATCAACCAAGTTCAAGATCTAACCACATGTGGAGTCAGCCCATATGCACCTTACATGGATTCTGTTCAAACAGAAACACTCCTCAATTGTCAATGGGTCTGATTGGTTTAGGAGGGTGATCAATAACAGTAGAGAGAGTGGGGAGCAGTCAGATATGGAGGCCAAACAAGGTGCTCCCCATATCATATAGAAAATAGAGGATTTATAAAGATGAAAGTTTCTGGTTACTGACCAGAGTAATAGATCTCCATTTTAGTGCTTGATTAACAAGAATAGGCATAAAGAGTGCATAGTGTGGGACTTAATAAAATGAGTTTGGAAGTGAGGCTAAGAGTCAGTTTAATTGATAAAAGACCCCCAAACATTTTAGGTTTACTGCACATATGAAAGACCTGTTGATATGAACTATGTGCAACAAAGAGATCTTCAAAAAGATTCAATCAGGAAGCAATACAATAACCTCAAAGTTCACAGGCATCCATTAATCCACAGTCAGACTAACTATAGGTAAAGGAAGACTTTTCAGGGTTGTGGCTACTTTTTCTTTGAAGTGGACATCCAGCCATGATGACACCAAAGGCCCAACACAGAATCCACAATGAGGTAAAGAACAGCGACTTAGAAACAGCTAAAAGCTTAAAAACTGCACTGGACCTAGAAGACATCTTGGTTCATTAGCAGGATGTACATTGCAGAATGGAGGAAGCCATTACTCGCTCTTTGGCAAAGAAAAATTCCCAAAGAGCATCTAAATTACTTGGAAAGTGTTGAAACAGTAGTTGAATTGTTAGTGAAAACCAATGCGCCACGTATGGCACAAAATGGCCACAGCTTACCAACATCAATATATCATCCCAGTGATGAAGTATGGTGGAAGGGACGTCATGATTTTGTCTTCCTTCATTGTTTCAGAGCCTGGACATCTTCATCAAGAGTAAAATGGAATCTTAGTCTGGCTGTCCACCAGCTGAAGCTCAGTAGAAGTTAGGTGTTGCAGCAGACCAATGACACTGATCATTGAAGGAAATCCATCACAAAGTAGCTGCAGCAAAGGAAAATCTGCTTGTTCAACTGTCCCAGTCAGAACCCAGACCTCAGGACTGTTAAAACTATGAAAACAGAACTATGAAACGAAAGCAAATGAGTCGTTCAAACCAGACATCCTACAAACGAAGCAGTTTGTAAGAAAAATAAAATTTCAAACGATACTTTCTTTTTCCTCCAGTGATGCGAGGGTTTAATATGTGTAATTAGTTAAGACACAAGAAATTGCAAATATTTGTGTTATGACAGAAAGCACACTGTTTCTGTCACTGTGACTTGGATGAAGATGTTTTATGGCAAAGTAATGCAAAATAACAGTAAATTACCACTATGGTTAAAGTGAGAAATTAAGAAATAAATGTCTGAGTGTATGCTGCAACTTCCTCAACTGGTTGAGCAGAATACAGTAGCAAATATAAGATATTTGCTACTGTATAGACTTACACTATCATTGAGTGTTTTAAGTTTCCTGTTATTGCTGTTCTTGACAACTCAAGATAAGCTCTGCAGATGTTCTTTAAGTGAAGGGAGATCATTGCTCAGAAAGAAAGAGGAAAAAATAGCTATGCTCATCAACACGGGGGCAGCTAAGGTCAGGCCCGACATCATCAAGGCCATGCTGTAATTAAATCACTTGACTATTAGCATCGAGCCATTTTTCTTGATCCTTTTGTCCGTTTCCTCCAGTTTTTGTGCACAATAAGACTGTTCACACTGTGTCCTCATATAAAGGAAGACTCAGATCTCAGTTTATCATTAGTACTTCAGAAAAGGCTTTCAGCATTTGTCATTTCAGATAATATTGTGTTGGCCCACTTACAGCTTGTATTTTACCTCTTGATTGTTCAAGAAAATAGAGTAATAGTAGCTTTTGTTCAAACCAAACCAAACCATAGATCAAGTACTTTGAGTTAAAAATCCTCCACATTCAGACGTTCTACACAAAACAAAACACTTTCCAAAAACTATTTCAGTGATATTCATTAATGCAATTAAAGTGGATCTGGTATGGATTTTCATGTTTTTAGACATATCTAAAGTGTTGAAATAATGAATTTTCATTTTAGACATCATTGCGAGCTTATAAAAGATGTGTATGTGGTATTTTTATGTAAAAATAAACACTGTGTTTCCAAGTCTTTTAAACTGTAGTGTACAAGATTTTATTTCAGAACTGCATGTCCATGAGAAAGACTGTTTCCGGCTATGTGTCATGGGCTGCATTTATACTGCAGGTCTTGATGTCAATTCCAACTGACTGTCGATATCCAATTTTTTAATTTTATTTTTTCTTGATTTTTTTTTAAATTAACATGAATTTACATTGGTTAATTGCTGAGGACAGTTAACCAGTAGCCAAATCAGGATGTCAACTCATCTATCTTGCAAGGTAAATGAACCGGACTACTGTTAAAAATTACCCAGGAAATGAGGGAAACAGACATGAGGGAAATAATTTGAGCCACTTAGAAAAGAAAAAAAAGAAAGAAAAAGAAAAAGAATTGGAACCAGCATTGTAACTGTGGCCATGATATCACTTGACCTGCTGATAGGAAACTGCGACAGAGTTGCTGTAGAAAAAAAAAAAGTTGGTGTAGTCAAGATAAATGTGGACAATTCAACAGCACATAATGGAAGGAGTGGTTATCTTCTGTGTCATATAGTCAGATTTGTTTTAGTTCCACGTCTTCAAAGAAACACGCATTTGTTTGTGAGGATGCAACAATTAATTTCTGCTTCGGCTGGATCACTTAAGCTGTCCCAATCAGAACACACATAGCTGGATTTTTGTACTAATCTTTGCTGAAAATGCAAGATAATCTTTGAAAGTTTTGTTTGATGTAACTTGACTTGTAATTTGGCCAGCATGGGGGCTTAGTGTTTAGTGCTGTTTCCTCACAGCAAGAAGGTTCCTGGTTCGACTTCCAGCAGGAGTCTTTCTGTTTTCCTAATGCTTGTGTAGATTCTCTCCAGGTACTCCAGCTTCTTCCCACAGCACAAAAACATGAAAATATGGGTGAGAACTCTGAAGTGCCCATAGGTTTGAGTGGGAGCGTGCATGGTTATTTGTCTCTTTATGTGGCCCTGTGATGTACTGGCAACCTCTCCATGGTGTAACTGCCTTTCGCCTGTCATGAGTTGGGATGGACTCCAGCAGACCCCAGTGAGCCTGCAGATGGATTCAGCGGATATAGAAAAATGGAATTCCATTCCTGTCAGGACTGCAACATTTGTGCACCCTCAAGCCTAGTGGAAAATCTACTGAAGACTTTTAAAGGCATACTAGACATCCAATCAATTAGAAAACAACATTTCATTTTCAAGAAAGTTGCACACCCATGATATTTTCCTTTGTTGCTCTAACATGATTCCAAACAGTTTGCAAGTATGATGGTTGCAAAGCAAATGTAGAAATGCCTTAGATAAGACAAAAATGGATGGAAATGGCCATCTGATGTTCACTTCATTGTTTTTTTTTTTCTGTCTTTAACTTACACAGTCATGTAGCTACCCACAGTCAGTGGGCATAACATGGCTGCCTACATTTAAGATTACATCAGCTGCAGTAAACTTCACCAAGAAACACCTACATTTCACACCCACTGTAGCCTAAATTTATTGGGAAAGTCCACTTAAAAAAAAAAAAACAACAGTAATTCAGTTTTTTTTTTCTTTTTAAAAAATGGAGTAAAAATATTTGAGAATTTACAAGTTACAGTTAATTAGTGTTGTAGAATAGTGAGGGGACACAGACTGATTAGAATGATTCAAACTGGAATGGAAAAAAGATGGATCCATCAGCCCATACTGTCGTGAGTCAGTCCACAGCGGTCGTGATTGTTTGTGGGTCAGTGTCTGTGGGTGTTCATGAATAATGAGTTTAGTTTTTTGTTTGTTTGTTTGTTTCAACAATGAGGAAGAAACTGGCTCGTTCATTTGAATACTCAGACATATTCCAGTCATTGTTAATAGAAAAAATGGAATAATTTACCTGGCAACAACAACTGCCCATCAGAATATCGACTGCCATCCACATGGGATTAATTAGTTCCCTAATGAAGGGACATATAATGATTCTTATACATACTGGGGAGGAAAAAAGCATATAATGCAATGCACTAAAATTAAAAGCTGAATTGAAGGCTCTCTCCTGTGTATTAGACAAGGTTGAGCACGTCTGTGAGTATGCAGTGAGCGCGTGTGGGGGTGAGGACAGATATCTACACACACCTACTAGCATGTAGGCAAAAACTATGTGTGTGAATGTGCGGGTGGAAAAGACACGAGAAGATCATAGAGTTCTACACATTAACAATGTTTTATTGGGTTAGACTTGCTCCTGTATCAATTATTTCTGTTTGCATGTGTGGAAGCAGGGAAATATATCCAAAAACTATTACAACAGGTGCTCTATTTATAAATTTGAACTTGTAATGTAACTGTGTTTCTTGAGATGTGAGTGTGACCTTTGGAGTGTTGAAAAGTTTGGAAAACTCACAATAGCGCAGAAGCACATATGTAGATGGAAATACTGGAGCTTTGTGCTAAAAAGAGACATCCTCAGCTGACAGCTCCGTAGTTCAGAACTCTCTCCTCCAGCTGCACTCGCTTTTCACGCAACGCGTAACATTTTTCACAGTTATCAAAAAGTTTATTTCGAAAGTTTATCTTAACTTTGCTAGTACTGACATTCATGTTATTTAAAGGAGGAGGCAGCGAAAAGATCAAACCTACGAGAATTCAAACGGGCGCAAAAAAACGATTCATGTCCTACTTGTGTTTCTCCCCTTTCTGAATTCTCTGGTTGGCTGGGTTTCCACACATCTCACTTTGAAAGAGGATCACTGGAAAGCAAAGGCAAGGGTCCTAATACTGGTACTGTGATCCTACCATGATGTGGAGCTTGATTTTTAACAAAGAACTGCATATATATAGTCAGTTACTAAGAATATTGCAAGCCACACAGTAAAACACATTAAAAAGCTGATCCAGTAATAAAACAAATTCAATTGTTAAATTAACCTCAGATGAGACACTGCAGGCCTTTTGTAAAAACCTCAGCAATATGTTTGTGTCATGTTTGGTAAAAAATACCACAAGAGTATTGTGCTAAAACTTTATTTTAAACCATGTTTGTATAACTCTGCTTATAACACCCAGTTTTGGGTGGAGCAGAGCAGGAATATCAGTTCCACTTCTAACCCTCTTCTTTAGGGTATGCCTCTTTTCTAATCAGTAGGTCTGTTTCATTTAGTGGGGATTCAGGTTAAACTCCATCAGACAGGATCCTCTAACAGGGCTGAAGCCCCTCCTCAGCTCCTTCAGATGCCTTGTCTCCATTACACTATAGCACTGTAGAAGAACTGTTGACTGAACAAATAAAATAGCGGACTACAAAGTGGCGGTAACTGACATTTTTTGCTGTTCGCAAATGGGTAACAACATAAAAGGATACATAAAGAAGAATGCAGCAAAAGAAGAAACAAGTAAAGGAAATACTGTTTGCATTTTTTCCCCTTTTGTAATATAAACCACAGTGGTACCAGTTGAGATTAAAAGAAAACTCCCAGCCTGACCTCTACATTGGCTTAATATGGCAACAAATCCTGAGCCAACAGGTTGGCTCATCTATCATTTTTTCTTGTAATTTCCAACTTCATCAAGTGTACTCGAAGCAAAACATTTCTGGTTCAAATGGTTAAAATGAGTTGTGTTCACATGAATTATATTCCTTTGAGAGGGCTGAACAGAATTTTAAAAGTCCTGATCAGCAGAACCCACATGTCTCCATGTGGCATCCAAGGTAGTTTATTCTGCTTCTATTGGTAACATCCCCTTTGAACTCAAAGTCAAATCTACTAAAACCAAATCAATTTTTCATACAGAAGGATGAAAAGAAATAAGACGGTTGCCCAGACTGCAGCGCCATGTGTAGCCCTCCTCACTAAATGTACACCCAGATGTTGAAATCCCATTACAACCAATTTGAACCATAGTCAAATAATACCTGCAACTACTGCAGAATAATTCACCACATGATTAAATGGGAATTAAAAAGGTTATCAATACCCCCAAAAGCAATATACTACCATGTGTCAGTGTTTTTTTTTTTCTTACCAGTTTTACAAGCAAGGAGTGGACTTAACTTGAGCTAATAACTTACAGCACTATTGTTCACAAACAATTTGGAAATCTGATTTACAGATTGGGTTTTCTCTTTCCTGCTTGAAAATTTAAGTTGTCCACCTCAGAATTTGAGACCCAAAAAGAGCTAATGAGAAAGTGGCTTTTTGACTTCCATATAGGTGGACAAAAGCCTCCTCCAAATGAGTGCTCCCAATCTGCTGAACATTTAATTAATCCACTGCCTGCTAAGTTGGCTGACAAAGTTGATAATATACACGGTTGCATTAATTTGTTATGTTCCCATTGTATACATAAAATTAAAGCACTTGTCTTTAGACATGTTGCCAACAGAGTGGAGGTGGTGAGGTGTATCACTACACAGAAGATCATTCAACAGGAAGACAACTTTTCACAGACATTCTTGACAAGATTTGTTCTGCACTGTCACACATATTGCATGGCAGTCACTTCCTCAGTAATTAACAGCATTTCCACATAAAACACTCCATAATTCATCATCATGTCTCACTTCCACTTACTCCTTCCGTAAAGAGTGGTGTGAAAAATGCTGATGAAATTAAATTCTTATATATAAGTTAATGAGAAGCCATATTAGAATACTGTAACTAGATGTAAAACAGTCAAATTGTTATAAGTAATTACAAGAATAAAATAATATTTTTTGAATACAGGTTAGACAACTATTTAATGACAATAAAATAAGTATTTCTAGCACCCAGCAGAGTAAAAATATAGATGTAAGTGTATGAATTCACAAGGCAAGTTGCATTAAGAATGACATTTATGCAATTTGGTTTTCATCTAAAAGATCCACAGAATTAAAACCCCAAAGAATCATTCTAGGTGAGTTATGGCAAAGAAAACATGACTCTCTTACTGGCCCACCCAGGCTTGTATTCCTTTCTCTTCACTGAACAACATAACCATGAAATGCATTTGAATAATGCTTAATTAGTGTGAAGTTTATGATGCTATAAACAAAAACAGAAGCATTTGATCAATCAACTGACCAATCAATGCAGACAGGCCCTTCAAAGCTTAAGCTTAGTATTTCCGACAGATGTTGATTTTGGATGGCATATTTTAAGTCCTCGTAGAATATTTAAGTGTTATTATGATTTCCCTTGCATCCTATGCACCCTCTATATGCCAATTTTTGCAGGCTGCTCTAGTTCAGTATTTGGCTGTAACCCTTTTTGGAGGCAGAAGAGATCATTTTTCGAAAAAGGAAAAAAGCTTTAGACCAACACTAAATGGACTGGACAATTATAATTCAATTACAAACAAACACACATACACACACATACATACACACATACACATAAATGTAAAGATGAAGTAGTTGACACCTCTAGTGGTCATTAGTGTTATTGCACTTTGATTTATTTCTTGAAAGTGAAGGCATTCTATCAAGGACTGTCTCTAAGTGGACAAGCTCTTTTGTGATGTCCCCCATAGGCTTCTGAGAGAGGCCCAGTTATTGTGATGTTGGAGAAGTTGACTCGTCTTCTCCAAGGTCATGATCAATCCAAAAATGGACAAGCAGGTGGAAATAACAATCCTGGTAGTTGGTTGGAAACATAGACTGTAAAAACAATGGATGATCTACTAAGTCACATGGTCCATTGATTTGTGAAGAGCAGTTTTGAAGTCTCTTTTTCTTTGTACTGTGCACAGCCATGTTGACCAGGAAGCTGACGAGAATACACCCACCCTATGCCACTCAAAGTTAGCTGTGGCTTTCAGTTCCTTTAGTTCCCTCTGAAATTGATGCAGAATTGCTGGCAGATGTTACAACAGAATATTCTGTTTAACATGTTTATTCAATGGCGACATCAAAAATTACTGTTGCATTTAGCCGACGCCAGGTTAGTACAAATGGCTAGCCATTGGCTAAGCCAACTGTCAGTCAATGACATTAGAAATAAATTTAATATTTTATATAAATTCTCCTGACAAAAATTTACCCCCCTTAGAGTTGTCATGGATGTGAAATCAAAGGACTGAGACCAAAGAGTTTTTTGGACAAAGCTGTAAATATGTTTATGTCTGCTCTAAAGTTGGTCATTTTAACATGGGAGTCAGTGGAGTTTGACTCGCTTTTGCAGCCAACCTCCAGTGATCAGTTGAGGAATTGCAACAAATTTTAGTTCCACATGAACCTCAGTCCGAAAGTTGGATGGTTGGTGCTTGGTTGAAACGCATTCACCTGACCTCATTTTACAACAAGCTTATTTTAGAGCTATTTTTGTTTAGTTTAGCCCATGTTAAACTACGATGCTGTTTTACATTCATTCTGATTGAATCTGTATATCTATACTCATTTCAGATGCAAAGATTAAATGTAGATAATCTGTACCCCAGTATCCATAGAGACAGCCCTCTGACTCATGAGTATGTTAGATGATTTGCTTCATATTTCAAGATGGACCGAGCCAATCACATAATCTACTTCCATCTGGAAAGCAGTTAAGTCCTTTCGGGGATCCATTGTAAAGCTTACAGCTTGCTAGTCACCTATATATAGGTCATTCAAACAAGCCAACCAGACTCCGACTGACCCAGAGCATAATGGGGTGGACCATTGAGAACAAAATACACATGGAAGGAGCCAGCTGGCATTGAGCAGAGATCACATGAGGGTATCTCCCTGGTCATCCCTAGCCCAGAGAGTTGAATCCTGTCAAGCAATTTTGATGCTTTCACACATTCTGAGCATTTTCAAGCTTAAAGGATTTGGAAATCTGTTCTAATAGCTTTTCTTGTACAATGATGTTAAACTCAATACTTTTGCACTTAGCATGCTGCTTGAGATATTTGGAGGGATTGTTTAAATCAAAAAATTACAATAACATTAACTAACTGAAAAAACTTGCTGTGCTACATGGCTAAAGTGATGACAGCTAGCTGTTTGACACCATAGACAACAATGATGCTGTCAGCAAAAATAAATAAATCAATATGTGGACATACATTTGTAATTTTGTATAATTTTAACTAATAAGGTGCAGACAAATTTGAACCACATTCCCCCTTTAGTAACTACAACATTCTCATAGCTGAAAACTAAAGATACAACAATTTAATCACCTAAATTAAAGTCACATTCATCTGCAAATTGTGGCAATTCTACCAGAACACAGAAAGGGCAATGCACAGCTAGAGTATATAATAAATGTGTCTATCATCATGTAGTTAACAAGCCATTCAAGAGTTACTTTTCTCTGCTGCCTTTTCAGTCACACCATCAAGGTCATGATCTATCCCAGAAGCAACAAGCTGTGAACATCTAGCTGCGTTCCTTCTGATGTTTGTCTGAGCGTTGGAGTTATGAGATGGCAAAACTGAGACACTATTCTTCTACACTAAACAACACTGCCAGCTGCTGCATCTTGTTTAAATAGAAGAGGTTTCCTGAACTGTAGCAGCTTCTCAGTTACTTCATGGAGCAAATTCTCTTAAAGGCTCAAATGGGCTGATCTCACAAGTTTTTGATTGCATACTTGCATAAAAAACCTTTTGAATGCAAATACTAAAATATCCCTTTATTTTTACTTTATTGTTATTTTTTAATTCCCTATTCACACATTTTTAATCGCCCATGTGGACTGATCCACAGTCAGGCAGTCACTCTGCCTTATGACCAGTTTCCATGTGCTGAAAATGAACACACTATTTTGTATGTAAAATTTGGTCTTTTATCTTTTACTAGCTGAATGATTTTTAAAGACCAATTAGTATATTGTGTTAGAACTGCACTGAAATCATCACATTATTTCCTCATAATGAAAGTTAGAGTTGCCAGACCACCTGTGGTGGCTAAATTTTCCTTCTTTAAAACTAACTAGTGCTTAATTTTTATAAGAGGTGGTTTCCTACATGTATCATTCATTGATGTGATTTTTTTCTTTTTTTCTGGTGACCATAAAGCTACTCACCTCAGCTGCAGTGACTCACAGTGCATTCAGAAGACCTTGACTGTCACGTAATGAAACCAAGAGCACTGTGGAATATTAGCTTTAAGGCCCTAATTTCAGCTGTCAGATATACTGAGGTCAGATATTGCAGAGTCATGGGTCGGTTAACTGCAGTCAGAGCGCTTTCAAGTGAAGCAGGTTGTAATTTCCTCTGAGTGTAATGTTACTGAGACTTGAAATGAAGATGGAGGCAATAAATTGTCAGTAATAACCCATCTTGCCAGGTTAGCAATCAGCGACCTATAGCAAGCCATGGTATGGCTGCCAACTTTCACATATTGAAGGCAATTGACCCTAATCACATTCTCTCAAACTGCGTCTCTTGTTTTTTGAACAGTGCAACTGAAATACAAATATTTATACCATTTATTTATTTA